>BLKR01002740.1:0-180464 GCA_011170035.1 Teleogryllus occipitalis
ACAACCGCTCTATGCGCGGCGTGATGAAAGACATTAAGGTGCGTTCAAAGTTTTTCAGAGATTTGAAATCATCCAATCGAAATGCAGAAGAGAAATATTCAAACTGCATCTCCGTGAAGAAGCCAAATCCATTGTAAAAGATAGACAGAAAACATTGAATTGGAGAAATATTCATTTTACTCATATTCATCTTCTTTGTTGCTTTATTTTGATATCCATTTGCTCTTCTGCCCATCAGCTTCTGTCTCATCATTTTATCTCATTACACTTACAGCCTACTGCTGTTGGCAAAATCATCGCTAACTTAGTACCTTTCTTCCATTAATTATATGCTATATAAGTTCTTACGTCCATAATTATTGCTGACCGGCGTAAACTTCGTATCTCCAATTATTTCCATGAAAAGTCATAAACACTTTTTAGTCACCGCTTTGCCATGTTCCTTTACAATTATTCAAAGGTAGTTGCGTGATTTTTAAGTCGCGTAGCAAAAGGAGATGTACTGGAGAAATTGTATTACTTTAAAAATTTGTCAGAATAATTTCACATCTCCACACACACTAGTTTAACATTGTTGATGTGTTGCAGTTTTATGAATATTGAATACGTTGTCCTGAAGCAATATTTGATTTACGATAGAAAGACGATAATGACGGAATATGGTAGTGCTTTCAGATAGTCCTCATTTGTAGCCATTGATTTATGTCTCAACTGTTGTAAAAGTAAGCTGTTGGTAATATAAATCTAATTGTCACCTTACCCGTCACCTTGTTGGATGCACTTACGATCGGAGAATATGTTCCGCAGACGTACAGCTATCCAAATTGTGACCATGTTACTGAGTAACAAATGTATTTAATAATTAAATTAGTTCAAAGAATTGGTCGCCCCGACCGGGATTCGAACCCGGGCCTTCTGGTTTACGCCCAGCTGCTCTAACCCCTAAGCTACCGAGACAACCAACCCTTTGAACAGTTTTCACGAGCGCGATTATCGCTCCTTGTATGTATATATAATTGTCACGAGAGATTCTCGTGAGATATTTTTGTGACATGTAAATAATAGCAACACATAGAACAGTTCCAGTATTGTTTCAGCTCGTCAGTGGCATTTGTGTCCAACCTGAAGACTTCATAAACGTGGTCCACAAGTTGAAAACTAATAAAAATGATATTGCTAGAGCATCGTGAATGCCATACGATGAACCGGACTTTAAGAAAAGAAGAAAACATGTGTGTGTGTGTGTTTGTGTGTGACGACGAGTAAGATATACAATGAAGAAAGTGCTCTAGTGCAGGAGACATTGAAGGGCTTTACATCAAGTCTGCAGAGAAATAAGAAACAGGTTACAAGCCCGCACGGAAATAAGAAACAGGATCAAGATAAAAGATGCAACAGAACAAGTAATTTTTCTTTCGTTTGAATTCATAGTTCAGCCAACGATTTTGTAATTTTAGTAATTCAACTATTTCAGAAATTTCTTATTTGAGCTATCTAGTAATCAGTAATATTTTTTTATTTTTAATTGTGATTTGTTAGTTTTTACACCTCTGAAATAATAAATCCAGTCTCAGTTGAAAAACTGAATTATATTTTGAGATCATCAGATATAAAGAATCTTTGGTGCAGTAAACCAAAAATGTTAGTCTCCAGACGTTCACTACAACCAAACTGAAAAGGTTTATTCATTGAAAAGTTTTTAACTAGTAAATTTTGTATGAATATTTAATATTTAAAATAGTCACGTTTCACGACAATCTATAACATGAAATTGTTAAGCGATCTGCCAAAAGCACAATGCACAATGCATTTAATCTGTTTTTCTTGCTCGCCTACATTCTTCCCATTATTATCCATTTAATTTATTTTCTTCTTTTTATTTCTCTTATCTAGCCAGTCCATTTCCTCCCCAGTTACATTCACGAGACGTCATAGTTTTCTTGTTAATACCGAAAGCTAACATCAACCTAGTGGAAAGTCTCCATCATCATTTTCTCCCTTTTTAATTTTATTTCTCATCCAGTTCATATTGTGTCGCTGGCAGGGCCTGGCCCGGCCGGCCGGGCGTCGAGGCGTTCCTTTCATCGTGTGTCCCGCGCGCTTCCTTGTTCACGTCCTCGTTTCGTGGGCGCGCCGCACCGCGCCGCCAGTGTCGGCCTGCGCGGGGAGGCTGCGTGCTGCGGGGGCCTCTCCAATTAGCCTCCTTTCGCTGCGCCGCGCCGCGCTGGACGCCGCTTTCAGACTCGTCCGCCTCCTCCTGCGCGGCGCTGCTGTCGCCCAGCCATCGCCCGACGCGCACAGCCACTTGCCCCCAGGCCCCGACTGCATTGGCATCCTGAATTTTTTTTTTCATTCACGCCTATTAAACATGATTTGAATTCATGTTCAAGTTAAACTTTAAAAGTTGTTTCTTTCAATGAAGAATCGGATTCTGTTTATGTTCTGGATGAGGAGGTAGAACTTTTGTTCGAAATAAGTGGCTCTACTGCCCCAAGTCTCTTGTCTTCTCTGGTCGCCCCTGCTACCAACGCATGGGTTGGTTGATTGATTAGTGATAGGTGGCATTGGTCGCCCCCCCGCTGGATAGTGAGATCCGGTGCCGACCTACATGTCGGTCTCGGGGATTTCCTGAACCAGGTATCTCCCACCAGTTGGGCACGGATCCATCTGAGACAAACTCTAACCTCTCCATTGGCCTCCCGACATATGTGGTGGTGTAGTACACGAAAGTATGTGTATGGTAAATAAGGGATAAGAATATGACAAGAAAGGGAAGGAAAGACCGCATGTAGTCCGTCACCCATTTGTTAGTCTGCTGCTCCGGCATTCACCTGGTGTATATAAAAAAAACACGAAAAATTACGGGTCGGAGTCGCTGACTGTTAGAATTTACCTCTGGACTGCGTCTGAATTCGACCCAACTAGGATAAAAAATACTAGCTAGGATAAAAAATATGACATTTTGGGGACTCAAATCCTACGACCAACCGGTCAACGATGCTGCAGGGGCATGTATGTTGCCTCTGAGCTATCGTAGCCAGGGGAAGGACTTAGGCGGGGGGGGGGGGAGCCGAAATCTCGGGAATATAGAAAAATATTTCTAAAACCTTAATTGCACAATACGATTTCCATCTAATTTCGGTTGTCCAAAAATTCGACTAATAAAATGACTTATTTTGAGCAAAAAATAAGTATTTCTCCACAAAGTTCGTAACTTGATAACAGCACTGTTGCAAGAACTTAATGTTTGGCAACATGAGGAGGTGTCATTTGCGAGTATTTTGGTAAGGTTAAGTAACTAGCTATTACGTTTTGCTACCAAAACCACTGCTAAACCATCCAGGATAAATCTCCCAGATCACACTATGTAAATATCAGAAAACATCGCAACAAAAGATTTTGAGCGTAAATATGGTAAAATCGAACGCGTGGGAGCAACTAAGCGATGTGCCACGCGATTCACGAAACTAGCGCCACTTGCGATAGCCAGACGGAAAATTTTCAATCAAATTTTACTGCACGTATAAATTACAGATTTAGTACTTGAGTACAGTTTTTGTACGTCGTTAGCCAATTGTACATTTGTTGCAAATCCCTAGCCGTGCAGTAATTGTGTCAACACATCCTGTTTTCTCCGAAATATTGTTTTCACAAACGGAAAGCAACTGAATGGAAAGAAATAGACGATAAAAAACTAAAAACAAACAGAATTTTGAACATTTCATTAAAAATGTGTATTATTGTTGGAGAATTCAAGCTTGTAAATCTATTAATATGACTAAATTTGATGGTACATGAAACATTTGACCCGCTAGACAATTGTGTGGATGTTGTTCCCATAAAGAAGGATGTCCAGCTTCAGATAGTGGGAGCGATAATTAAATGATTATCGATCCATTTCGCTTTGCTGGTCATGCATGTACCACTTCTAGGGTTTTCTTTGTAGTTCTATGGCCAATTAATTACCGACCAGATCTACTCTAAGATAACGGCGAAAATGACAACGTGTATTTGTTTAAAATGTAAAACATCGATATAGGCCGCACTAAACACCGACCAGTAAAAAGCGGTAAAGATAACGAGTTGTATGCACGAAGCAAGCAGATTGCTCAGTCAATTTAGTCGAATGCAGTTTCGTCCTAATCACGATCGCTGTATAAGTAATTACTCGATGTAGGTACATGCGTTGAAAGGAAAAATCAATATTCTACCTACCAAAAGAAACTGAATTGATTGAAAACTGTTTATGTGAAGAACATCCGATTCTTTTGAGACACCTACTACGCTAATGGTTTAAGGGGCTTTGGTACAAGTATGACACTTCCTGCGACTCTACTTGTATATATACCTTATACGCACCAGTAAGAAAGATCTATATGGTTGTTGAAAACTTCATTAGGAATTGGGGAAGGATATATACAGACTGCATTCAGTTCAACGACGACTCACTAGGAATAAAATCAAAATAAGAAGTTTTGTCATGTGGTACTGGTGTGTTCTAGAATACACAACTTCAGATCAATGAATGATCTCATCGACTACTCTCTTATAATGTAATGTTTCTTTTCGCTTGTATTAGGAATCTCGTTCAATCCATTAAGTTTGTCCAAGGAGCCGATTGAAAACATCATTGATTTTAAATACGCTTAGCTTCTAGTTGCATACTCTGTCAGGTACTTGAACGATTTGGCAGTAAGAAAAGCGAGTACTGCGTGTCCCGATCTTGAGGTACTCTCGCTGCATCCTCGTGGACAACTTGACATATTTTGGTGTAGAACAAAGGATCAGCCTGTTCATTTAAACCCAGGCATAATCTCTGAATGCAAATTCATGTTGGTTCCCCGCAATAAATTTTACGAAAATTTGACCAGTTGTGATTACACATCATTTGATGCTTTTTCTATTTAAATCATCCCATTCCACAATTTATCGAAATTAGCGGTTTTGTATGCTTTGCTACATTTAGGGGTTTTGATTGATTGATTGATTTTTTCGTGTTTCCGGGCGCGTCAACTGCTTCGGTCATTAGTCCCATTAGTGTAGTGCATGTTTTTTCGGGAGATGGCGGTGATCTTCCCCCGCTGGATGGCGAGATCCGGCACCGACCTCCCGTCGGCTAGTGGGGTTTCCCCCTAACCAGGACTCTCCCACCAGCGGGGCACCGCCCCAGTCGGGACAATCTCTAAGCTCCCGACCGGTCTCCCGGAATATGTGGTAGTGTAGTGCATGTTAGTGTAAGAGTGTGTGTAAGAGGAGAGGATAGGACAAGGAGGAAGAAGGACAGATCGCGCGTGGTCCGTGGCGCGTTTGTTAGGGTACTGCTCCGGCATTCTCCTGGTGTTGATCGGAGAAACCACGGAAAACTACCGATCAGAGCAGCCGGGCGCTAGAATTCTCCTCCAGACAGCGACTGAATTGGACCTAGGTGAAAAGCTAGTGTCAAAAATCCTGCCGACGTTACATTTAGGGGACCTTCATAATCTTGCAAAGGGATAAAGTTCAAATCCAGTTTATTTCCCCGCAAAATGTGACGAGTAAGTATTCCGTTTGTATTAAACTACATGTGAACGCGAGAATATTTTTGTTTCTCTTGTAAAATTTTCGCAAATAGAGTGAGCTGGCACCAGACGCATGTATTTCATTTCTGTCGGACGCGTGAACTACTATTGACATTTTTCCGTTTGATTAGTGAATTTTTTAGCGCGGATGAAGGGTGCCCTTTACCTCTGCCCGGTGAGATCCGGCGTGGACCTACGTGGGCCTGCGGGGGTTTCACTCCAGGTATCTCCCCAAGCGGGGGAAAGCTCTACGCGCCTGCCTGATCTGTCGACCTGTGTCAATTTCAATATCAATTCAGTTACGTGGCAAGGCTCAAGCCATCAACCTTGCTCCTCCGCCTGATCCCGTAAATTCCGCTAAGCTTGTTTCACCGACCAGCAGAAAACGAAGGTATCACTCAAAAGAAGAAACAGATGAGATGAATTTTATTCAAATGCTTCTTTTGGGCTAGAGTATCTTTTACATGCAGTAAATCTATAACATGGGACAGCCGGCTTTACTTATCCCCGAAGGATGGCGTACGAATGATTTTTTTTGACTTTAAAAACGCACGGCTTTTGAGTCCGTTTGAACCCACGAACTTGCGTATAACAGTCAATACGCTAACCGTTATACCACCGACGTCGCTGTATGGTAGTTGTAGTGCATGTGTGTCTGTGTGTGAAGGAAGGTCGAGGTGAGGAAGGAAAGAACTCATTCTCGTTTGTTACGGAAATGCTCCGACCTTGAACCCGCAGAGAACGGAAAGTTTATATAATCCGGAATGGGTGGGGTCGACGAAAAGATCGGAACGTTATAAAGGATCGTAACCAAAATATACAAGAAAAACCAACAAAAACACGAGTGGCCTACTCTCGGTTTCCCGGGCCTACGGAACCTTCCGGCGGCAGCAGCAGTGGTCCTGCGCAGCAGGGCGCGGCGCGGCGCGGCGCGGCGCGACCGTTACCTTCGACGCCCTCTTGTTCCGAGGCCTACAAAGCGCGCGTGCCTTCGCGTGGGGTCGCGGCCTCGATGGCTGTTTGCCTCCGAAAGCCCCGGACCTCCGGTGTCTTCGTTCGCTCGTGGCCACCGCCGGCCAGACGAATCGCTTTTGGATGAGCGTGCATGCCGTTTGTGCACGCGTGGAATAACGAAAGAGGTTCTCATCAATTGAAGCTAGTTGCGTTTTAGCTTTCAGTGATGGGAGAAAGGAGTAGCTTAGAAATCGTGACAAAGAGACGGATTTTCGGTTCCTTGTAGTGTGTGATCCTATGATTTCGGATGTCTTTGCAATAAGAAATGTGCGCTCAAATTATTATGTATCAAAGGGGATATTCCTATTGAGCTGGTGAAAGCCCTTCGGCCGATCCTATTCATGGGAATGGAGACACCATGAGTAAAATGCCCGTGGTGCGAAGCCCTATAGTAAAGTAATTTCTCTGATTGATCGATTTATGTTTCTGGCCACCACAACACATACGGTCTTTAGCCCCGCAAATTCTCCTACAGACAGCGGGTGAACTCGACTTATGTAGCTAGTATTGAAAATATGCATGTACAACAAATATTGGTTTCGCCTATACAAACTTCTTTTCTTCGATAATCTTCTTAGCTAATGCTTGACCATCGACTAGAGAATCTTGACTTTATAGCAGATCTAACGATATTAACGTCAATCCAAAATCAATGAATGTCAAACAACCCAAAGGTGTCAACATCACCCACAACATATTAATGATGATGACCAAATCAATAAAAATGAGAGTCCATACGTAAATGAAGTTATTAAATACAAAGTCTGTTTCTTGTATTTCACAGTTTTACTTCACTGAAGTGGGATATTCGTGTTTTATGCATTCTAGATGTATAATTAATTAGTCAAAACTATCATTAGCTGTAAATGATGTTTGTGTTAACACATTTGTGCCGGCGTAGACTCTAGACTATTAATTTCTTTAGCTTTAGATTTAGCGCTCCTTGTGTGAGCTATTAATTTCCCACCCAGTTGGGGCGCTCCATGGTGTTTGCAATGAATTATGGGAGCCGGAATATGAATTTCGAGCGTCCCACTTAAAAAAGTTGATTTTCTCTGTGGCTACGTCAAACCAGTCAGTCGCCGTTCCGCCAGGTTGAAGATGGCGCCCCTCGTCTGCCCAAGTGTCAAGGGAGGCTGATCTGCGCCGCCCCCCTCCCCCTCCCCTAGCTGTGGACTAGAGGCGGGCCTGCCGCCAGCCGCCAGCCCAGAGTGGGTTGCATTTTGGAGGAGTGAGAGGGACGGCCGGACGGCCAGCTGGCGGTGGTATGGCATAGACTTTGAATCAACTATGGTGAAAAATCTCCACATCATCTGCCCGTCTCTAAAGTGGGCTAGCATAGTGGAATTACAAAAAATTGCACTATATTTTTTTTGTAAATGGTTCAATCCCTCGACTGCCAGTGTGCCGATCGTGCAGTGGATAGCTACGAGTTTTGCAGTGACAAAAATCAGAGAGTTTAAATTGATTTGTCATGTGTTACCTCAAACCTACTGGAGGTTGTTTTATTATTCTGTGTAATGTGTAGGAAGAAACTATGGAAGTAGAATAGCAGTTGTCGTTTTGTGATTCAGCCAATGAAATGTTTGTTCTGAAAATAAATGTGCTGTTTGTTCTCGTTGAAAAGAATGTTCCAATTTCATTGTGTTTCCCTTTCTCGTGGGAACGAGACAACTGCTTTCCCATTTTCTACAAGAATGTCAGGTAAATTCCAAAATATTTTCTCATGACCATATCATAAGTTATGGAAATGCAAATTTCATATAGCAGTATACAAATTTCAAGACGTTTTTTCTATATATTTTTTCCGCCTTGTGAAGATTTTAGTTTCCTTCCTTCTCTTTTCCTAGAATATCCGCTTGTCTTCAAAGGACGAGTTCCTTATACGGTACGGGATCTAAACATTTCTTCAAGTATCACATGTATGCTAATCCGGCTGGTTAGAATCCCGTACAACTTAAGAAATTAATTTTGACATTTGATAAATTTGCTTTTACGGGGACAGGATGAAAGAACGCGAAGCAATTTTTCTCGTGAAGGCGGATTTGGAAACCCCAACAACCCATTCCGCTACGTAACACAAGAATCTACCGTTCGTACTTAACTGTTTGTCCAGTAGCCTGGCCTATTGGGACACCTTTTTTTTAATTTCGTGAGCTGTCGGAGCACGCTCCATTAGTAAGACACGTAAAGCACGAATTCTCTTCGAATGACTTGCCGTTCGGTGATGGAATAAGTTAATGACGGACATAAATTCATTATTATGACTGTTTGGGGATGATACATGAAATATGTATCATCCAAGAGTTCCGAGATTTTTGTGATCGATTAGGATGAATTTGATATGAAAATTGGTTTGCTTAAAAACATTCGTAGATAAATCTGTAATGCGTGTGCATGTCTCCTCCTGACATCAGCCAATTGGTACAAACAGTTCAGGTATTAAAATCTCTACGGCGCAGAATTGTAATTTTGAGGGTGTTCAACGTAGTGGAAGTTTCCATTTCAAAACGAAGGGCAAAGGCATGACCGCGCATTTCATATATCCATTACACACTCTCCATCATAAATCCGTTACTAACAAGGGGGAGCGGTAAACTTCCATATGTCGTTCGGTACATAACGAGCATTACATGAGAGTAACAGTCCTTACACGATAATGATATGAATGTACTTTAGAGAGCGTGTTGCTGTTGTGTTTAAGACCTGGTGTTCGGGAAGAGCGCGCTGAAGGTCTTTGCCATTGCCTTCCCCGGAAGCCAGACGCAAGCTGCGGGGGCGGAGCGATAAAAATACCGTAATGCTTATTTCCGCCCAAGCTCTACTCGCGCATGTGGTTCACCACTGACGTTCTGTTCTAGATCGAATCCTAAACTAGAGGCAAACTTTAAACAGATCAATAGTCGCGAAAAATCAGCGAATTATAACATTTGATCTTACAAAGAAAATAGAGTGGAGAGAACAAGTTCGAGAATATGTATCGTTATTAATGATCCTACTTATCGTAAATGTCGTTGAATGTAGGAGTATAAAAATTGTGATCCCACGAAATGGAATTCCGTAATACTTAATGAACTGGAATAAACGTTTTTGGACTATCGTAAATGAGTTATGAAACTCTAGGTCGAGTTTCCGAGAAAGCTTGTGAAAATGAATAAAAAAAATTTAGTTAGCAATGAAGCAAATAATAATAATAATAATAATAATAATAATAATAATAATAATAATAATAATAATAATAATAATGTAATAATAATACACATTGAACAATATTTACAAAAGATTCAAAGAGCAATCAAATTCGATGCATACCCATTCATCTGGAAAATTTGGTGCTAAAATCGGCGTACTGTAACTAGGTCTGTTCAAAGGATGGATGTGAATGGGCATGGGTGTTTGTGTATATTCGTAAATGTGTATTCGTCTATATTTTTTAATTTTTTATTTTATTTAGGGTTGATTTTTCAAAGTCCGGTTTATATGAAACTCTTAATTTGTATTGTTGACTTGTTAACTAAATCTAATCTATACTACAATTGACGAGGGAACTCACAGACCACCTCGAAAAATCATTAAGATTGGCAAAAAAGTTGAGAAAAAAATGGATGGAATATCTATCTTTTATTTTAGTTCGGTTTTTATTATATTTTCGTATGTTAATAGGTCTATCTTGATTAATGAGGGGTAGGTTTCAAAAGAAGACCAAGAAAGGCTATGTGATGTGCAATGGGATTTAGGTAGAGTTCGTGGTATAATTGTTTATTGGAAATGAACCAGGGAGCTTGGGTGATGGTTCTTAGGTATTTGTTCTGTATTATCTGTATTTTGTTGACATTATATTTAGCCGCATTTGTCCAAATTGGACAAGCGCACAGGAGAAGAACTCTTATGACGGTTTCATATGAAATGTGAAATGATGTCATTATTTAGTGAAAATTTACTGTTATTTATAAGTGATTTTAACTGTATTCTTTTGACTTTGGCTTCCTGAACTTTGGTATCTATGTGTGTTTTCAGTGTAGGGTCTACGAAGAGGCCAAGGTACTTAACGACATTGTTATGAGTCCAAGGGATTGTATTGTTTTTCGTTTTAAACGGAATGGAGAAGGAATGTGGTCTGAAAGTGAAGATTTTAGCTACTGCTAAAACTGCTGATTTCAAGGGGTTGATTTTGATCTTCCATTCCGTTGCCCAGATTTCTATTTTATATAAATGAAATTGAATTTAGTTCGCTATGTAATTAATCGAGGAGTGAAACATGTAAATTATGGTATGATTTGCAAACTGGGCTATGTTAGTTAATCTTGACGTAGGCACTTCGGCAATGTACTAGTTATAGAGTAATGGAGAGAGAGGTTATCCTTGAGGTAGGACAGCTGTGGTAGGGCGGGTATTCGAATTTTCATTTTCATTTTCTACTGTAACTGAGAAAGTTCTATGGGTGCGGGAGGTATGCGTCGATATGTGTATATGCCTATATACACTGAGGTGGTGAAAGTAATCGTAAGCAATTTGCTAATATACAGATGACTAATATCGCGTACAAAAGGTATAAAAAGGCAAAGCAATGGCTGAACTTTCATTGGCTCTAAAGCGATTCATGTGAAAAGTGAAACGTAATCATGGCTGCACGACGGGAATTAACAGACTTTAAACACCGAATGGTAGATGGGACATTCCATTTCATAAATCGTTAGGGTATTCAATATTCCGACATCCGCAGTTCAAGAGTGTGTTGAGAATATCTAATTTATGGTATAACTTCTCACCACAGATAACGCAATGGCCGACGGCCTTCACTTAATGACAGAGAGCAGCGGCATTTACGTAGAGTTGCCAGTTCTAACAGATAAGAAACACTTCGTGAAATAACCGTAGAAATCAATGTATCACGTACGACGAACGTATCCGTTAGGCCAGTGCGCCGAAATTTGGCTTTAACGGTCTAGTCCAGCAGAAGACTGACTCAAGTGCCTTTGCTAACAGCACATCACCTGCAGCGCCTCTCCTGGGCTCGTGACTATATCAATTGGACTCTAGACGACGGTAAAACCGTGACTTGTTCATGACTTCCGATTTCAGTTGGTAAGAGCTGATGGTAGGGCTCGAGTGTGTTGCAGACCCGTTGGGATGGCAAAAAACATCTATGTTTTTAAAACATCGATGTTTTCCATCAGAAACATCTATACATTAACATTGATATTTTGCTTCCGATGTTTTCTTCATATCGATATTTTGTTGCCAAAACATCAATTTTTTTGTTTTTTATTTCAATAAAGCAATATTGATGTTTTCCGTCATCCTTATTACCGCACTGCACATTTCGCCTATGCAATCTGAGGAAGTTTTGGAGCTGCTCGCGTTATGAGTGTATGTTATCGGTAGGCGTGTCATTGCCTGAATCGATAGTAGTGTTATAAATGTCCCACAGACGTTTTGGCAGGTCGTGAATCAGACTCACTCCACTCAGTCCAGGGACATTCCACAGTAACATGTGATGTGTGATCAACCATTGCTTTCCAAACTGGCACGTCGTTCACCGTATATTTATAATAAAATATATGTTTTATATGTATGAGGAAACTTATATTTGTTCAACATTTATCACCACATTATTTGAGCTTTTTGTCATATAGAAGCTTTTACAGCGCTATTAAAGGGACGAAGTGCTGGAGTTTATCTGGCAGTACTGTCTTTCTCATATTTTCGTTAGTTCATTGTGGTGCGAGAGCGCGAGTGCTACACACAACACAAATGCAAACACATGCTACACACAAATTTCGCTGCTAATTCCAGTTGTCGGGTAGGTAAGTCAATAATTTATATTTGATAGTGTTTGTTATTATGAATGTTTGGAAAAATTTCGCGACCTTAAAATAAAAGGGTTCTAACTTCACTTTTAGGGAAAATGAGTTATCGACTTTGTTGGTCCCATGTATCCAATGTACATATTGTAATTAAAATTGAATAGGAAAATAGCAAGTTAATTAGTTTATATTTAAAACATCGATGTTTTAAACATCGAGAGTAGTAGTAGCAATTCATGGAATTCATGTTCCCAAACAACGATGGATTTTTTATGGATGATAATGGGCCATGTCACTGGGCCACAAATGTTCGCGATTGGTTTGAAGAACATTCTGAACAATTCGAGAGAATGATTTGGACATGCAGATCGCCCATGAATGCAATCGAAGATTTATGGGACAGAATCGAGAGGTATCGCCCAAGTCGGGTCAAGCACTAAGCTTGTAACTGGTCTCTCGTCATGGGTGGTAGTGTCGTGAACGTGTGTGTAAACGTATGGAAGTAATGGCAGAGGATAGGACGAGAAAGAATAGATTTTTTTATTTAACCCGATCAGTGATATTACCACTTTACAGGTGAGTATTTGTTTTAATTATGTACTATAATAGATAGTGGCTCGAAGTTACGAGTAACTAAATTTGCACACTATTATAACCCTATTTTTGATTGACGACATCCCCACTATGTACCACTTTGATGATTGTTGTTAACTTTGTAAAGAAAGAAAGAAAGCTTGAGAGTGAGAGGTGAAATAAAAATTTTCTCTAAGTTATGGGGACAGAAGAGATCTTTTGGGAGAGGGGTTTTAATTTTTGTAGGAACATTGCTGTTGGGTTTTTTTTTTTCGAGGTTAAAGTGTCTGGTGCAAGGGGCAGTTTGAAGGTGGCAAAAGAATTTGGATGACAGTAAGGAAATGTAATTTACAATTGATTCTATGTCTAGATCTCTATGATGTTGTTTATTTGTTACTCGGGGCTTATTTTTTACCCAGGGGGCATGGGTAATTGTTCAAAGGATTTTATTCTGGAAGGTAGAAAGGAAAGATTGCGCGCGGTCCTTGAACCGTTTGCTGCTCCAGCATTCGTCTGGTGTTGATCGAAGAAATCCCGGAAAACTACCGATCAGAGCAACCGGCCACTAGAATTCTCCTCCAGACAGTGGCTGAATTCGACGTAACTCTGAGGCTAGTGTCGCCCTCTGCTCATGTGAGAACCCCAACCCCGGGACCCCCCGGTCAGCCGTGGTGCAGAGACAGGGGTGGTTGTCCGCCGGTGCGTCGCGGGGAGTGGAGTTTGTGGCGAGGGAGGGACGTGACGGGGTGGCGCGGGTGTGGTGTCTGGGACGGAGGAGGGGGCGAGCCGTGACGGGGTGGCGCGGGGAGTGGATTTGGTGGCGTGGGAGGGGACGTGGCGAGGCGGCGCGGGGAGTGGAGTTTAAAGCAGGGAACCCATTTGGAGCGGCCCGCACGGCACGGAGCAGCCCCGCGCAGCACAGCCCAGCCCCGACCGAAATGTTTCGCATGCTATTCAGTTAGACGCCACCCAATGCGACCGCCCGGCCCGGCCCGGACCCGCTCATACCCGCCCGGCCCCGCCCGGAATGCTTCCCCGAGAATAAAATCCGGAGGAGGCGGCCGGCCGAGGCGGCGCGGCGAGTGGCCTTGGGAGGGGTTGACGAGTCCTTCCAGGAACTAACCGCTGCATGGGTCTTGCAAGCTATTGTTATCGGGTGTCTCTCACCATCTTCCTTCCTCATTATTCCCAATGCAGTCACAAATTCTTTGAGATGGTAGATTTTAGCAATTGATAAAAATGCGAAATGTTACCAAATACTGAAAAAACTAGTAATTGTATGTTTGGCGATCGGTGGAATACATTTCTGAAGGTTTTCAATCTGCGATAAATGCAAAATTATCCGCAAAATCCGAAATGGACGTGAATCTGCGACACTAAATTGCATTTCATTATTTTCTTCGTGGTCTCTCTCTAACTAGGGATACGACTTCGACAACACATCGATGTTTGAAAACATTTAATTTTGACAATTTTGACATAACATTTAATTACGGCCAACAGTATAGAAGCTGAACGATTTTTTAGTCAATACAGTTTCATTGTTACTGATAGAAGAAATAGGTTATATCGAGCCAACAATGAAATATGCTTTCAGTTCATTTTTCATTGTTTGTGTTACATATTAATAGTTATTTACATAAATTGATTTCATTTAACAAAATACACAACCTTTTAAAATAATGTGTTGTTTTAATATGTATTTTCAAATTGCGAGACATTTATTTTCCTCTCCTTTGAATAATGTTACATAGAAGCGTATATTTCTGTACAAGACAGGAATTATTCTTTAAATATAAAATGTTGTCCTTAAATATTTGTTCACTAATAGTGAAATGTTAAATTATTTTCGCTTATTTCCTAATTTTAATAGAAAAATCTAAAAAATACCAGAATATTTTTTATTTCGAAGAGATCTCCCGTAATAATAATTTTCTCAAAAACTGCTACAAAATGCTAAATCTTAATTTTTATAATGCAATAAAATGCTATAGTCTTCTTTTCTAAATGAGATGTTTTTAAATTTAAAGAGCTAAATTCTACCATCACTACAAATACTTAATGATTCATAATGAATATCAAGAGGGAGATAATTTTTTTAAGGTGATACGCATTTTTTCTTCCAATATTCAACCGAGAAAATTTTTAATACGAGTACACAGGCATACAATAATTGATATGTACAAGCAGATGTCTTACGTTAAATGTGATGTAATTAATAGTTTGGTATGAGCTTTTTATGAAGTACCCCTAAAATATAAAAAAATTCGTGGGGCCTGAAGTTGAGCAAGATCAAATAGATTTTATACTGGTTTTGGAAAAGATCCTGACGATTTCGGACTAATATTTTTTACAGCATTTGTTTCCGCTGAGTACATTGTCCTCCTTGCTCCCGCCCTTCTTCCTCAGCAGCTAATATCATCAATTCCTCCATCGAAAGTATTAAACTCTACATCGCTACTGGAACAAGTGGCGTCCAGTGCAGTTCCGATCCGTGCCGGGCCGTCCGTAATGGGTGACTGGCAGGCCGAGCGGAGCGGCACCGCGCCTCGCCGGGCTGGGCCGAGCCGAGCCGGGAACTCCTAGTGGGTTTCCTGCTTAAGACGAGGAAGGGGCGTGGCGGGGCGACATGGTGCGGTGTTTGGGGCGGAGGAGGGGGCGTGGCGTGGCGGGGTGGCGTGGGAGGGGACGAGGCGGGGCGGCGCGCGGAGTGGGTTTGGAGCAGCGGGAGGGAGGCGTGGCCGGGCGGCGCTGGCGTCCCGGCGCCGCGCGCCGACAGCCTCCTCCGTCACGCGGTCCCACGATTTATGCGCATGCGCTCTCCGCGCACTCTGCGCGCGCCTCCACGCCTTCGCATTGGCCGGAAAGCACAGTGGGCCCAGCGAAGAGGAGGCGCTTTTCGCACTTGTGCGCTTTTCATGGATTCGCACACTCGTGAGATTTCCCGCACGCCAGCTACTTCTGCTTCTCCTTTCTTTTCTTTTGCTTCGATTCATGTTTACCTTTTTCGTTTACCTTATCGTTATCCTGTTCCTTCACTTCCTCCTTTTCCCCCAACTTTCGGTGTACTTTGAAATAATACAATAGATGGAAATTCTAAAGTGTCTTCAGTGTAAATCCAAGGCATTTTCTGAAAATGCTCTGTAAGGTACTTATACCAACCAAAAAAATGTATATATGTCGTATGGTTGGAAGGCGAAGATCTAAGCAAAGAAGGCAACGGATACGAATGACATCATTAAAGTGATAGTGGTAGTGAAATGAAAATGATACCATTGAAGATGCCACAAAAAACGTTTCAAGTCCTCTAGAGCACGTAGGTGAAGGTACGTTGAAAAAGCTTTTCTTCTTCTTTTGCGTGCCTGCTGTAGTGACTCGGCCCTCTGGGCTGAGCGGCAGGTGGACGCGTCACGCGAGGCGCGGGCCGTTTGACCTCTCGGACCTCGGAGGTCACCGACACGCGGGACGAGTCACCGCAGCTAGGAATTTAATTTATTGTGGAACATTTGTTTATTTAAAACAATATTTCCTTGAAAGATATCATCATGAATATTTCATATTACTTTCGCGGACAGCTTTTCTCTATTATTAACCGTTTCCCATTCGTGAAGGATTTATTGCCAGAGAAGCTATAAACTGACGAACCCGTTCATTAAGCATGTGTAAAGCCCTGGCTCCGGTAACTGAAGATTCAGCACTCAGCGAGTCAGCGCGTCGTAAGCAGCAAGTTTCGAATAACAAGGCAGCTCTGTGAAACTGTAAGAGATGAACATCTCGCCACGGGAAGTGACATCCGAGCAAATGAACGTCACGAACTGTGCCTATTCTTTTCGCGTCATCCCACCTGTGGGAATGGGATCATTCCTGAAGAGTTCTTTTTGTGAGGTTTAGCCTGAAAAGACTCAGCAGTTCGCTGACTTCTGGAATCGAAGATGATCGTGGACGTGGTGCCTTCGGGCAAAGGAAGACGAGTCAATAAATAAACGAGGTATTAAGGCTATTAAATGATTTAGAGGCTAAAGGCTTCTCTTGAAAATTTCACTGGGCTATTCTAAGAAAAGAAGGTTCTTTTCAGTGCACGCACGATGACACATTTTAATGTCGGCTTAATTGCTGACAGTTGTGTCGTACACGTGCGGAAGAGTGAAGTAGGCTTCAAGGAGGCGAGGTACAAGATCGGGATATGCAATGATTTTGCCCGCCGGCATTTGGCGCATTTCGTGTTTAATCTTGCCACAAATGAGCATACGGGGCCCAGCTTTGTCCGGCCGAATTTACCACAGTTGGTGTTCTGAACTCGGCAGTTGTCTGAGTGTGCGTACCTCTTCCCCTTTAACCGAGGGGGAGGGGCGTAAACTTCCCTACAGAGAACTCGGACCGGAGTTATGCTAACAATAAACATCTCGGTAGAATGCTACCCACCCAATATACCAATTAAATACTTAGGACGTTATCTAGATTCATAATTAAATTGGCCCGATCACATGGAAACAAAGGTTATACCAACCAAGGTAAAACTTCAATAAAATCGATATTAAACAGATAAGTTCATTACAGTACAATTCTGCCAGAGCAATAAACAAATCCATGCTTACACACACAACTTACCCTATCTCATACGGATTAATTCTGTCAAAACAAATATCTGCACACTTCAAGTAATCCAATACGAATTCCTCCTATCCCAACGCCCCATTGTTCATTTGCAATAATCAGCTTCATAAGGAATTATACATTGTATCATTAGATCACCACACCACAGACCTTGCTAACAACTTCTATCGTAACATACATCAAAATCCAATCAAGAGATTTGCTTACTGTAAGAAAAATATACAATAATAAAATTAATATTAAGCGTATAATAACGTTCAAAGAATAAATATTATTCGAGGAGGTGGAATCTCGACACACCACGATAGGGATACCATTAGCAAAAATAAATGCCTGTGAGTAAATATTACTCATCACTAGTAGTCTATGTTTAAATCGACTGGGTGGGTATCCGGTGTCCGGAAGCGGAAGCGGGGATGGGGAGTGAAAGCGGTGGCCCCTCCCTCCCCCGCGCTGCCCTCAGGTGGCGATACGGGGTCTACGGGGGCGGGGCGCGGAAGAAGACCGACCTAGCCACATTTCAGAACTTGAACACCATGGTCAGTCACCCGAGCGATTGTTTTGACACTTTGCTGCCGAATCTGATTGGGGCGAGGTTGACGAGGAACTGTAAAAATGATTTGCATTCATCGCACAAACGATCGATAACATGGGCTGGATCTCCTATTCTTCTAACTGGAAAAAGTTGGCACGAAACTACCATGAAACTAGAATGCAAGGAAAGTACACTTCAAGCCAATTATTCAGCCGCACTATTATTTGATTAAGAGTCGGTATATTGAGGATAGTTGAATGTGGTGAAAAATGAATACCTCTAGCTCTTTGATATTCGGCGTTTGTGGACTGTCCTTTTACTTTCGACGTGTATGACACTACTATATTTTTTTCTTTCAGAGAATTAATTTTAATATTCTCATATGCATCCTTCATGAAAACTATCCCTAACCTTCAAATGCAGTCACTGGTCTGACACTTTTCGGGCATTATCAGTTGGCGCTCTAGTATCGCTGTGTGAAGTGTACAAAACATTTCGTAGAGCGTTGAGATCTTCGACATTTCTCGTGTTTTCGAACCTGTAAACATAATCGTCGACTGGACCGAACAAAGCCTAAAATGTTCTAGAATTGTGCCTGAGATCTTTACTGATCTGAGTTGGAAAGCAATTAGAATTATGGCAAATGGAATTATCTTCATTGAAATATCCTTTTTTTGATAAATGTTACAACAAAACTCCAAGCATCGTGGTCTCATTTTAGACGTGATTGTTTTGTTTCTACGAATTTCTGCCCGGAACTTTGCGGTCAGTATTTGTTTCAGATCCCTTCTGGGTGAGGGGGTAAACATTCCTTTCACTTAGCGATCTCGTCATCTAAATTCCTCTTTTTAGATTGTTTTGCTTCGTTTGCACATCATATTGTCTTTTCTACCTAGTCTCGACATAATGGAAATCTATTTGACCATTGTCTTGTTCCTGCCGTCTGTCACGAGATGACGCTAACTCCCAATAAATGTGTAAAAGTTTACTAGGAAAGATTGAGGATGGAAGAGAAAAATCAATTTAATTTACAATTACTGAACATAAAAATGCGGCCAAAGAACCAATTCACTATAATGTGGACTTAGGAACGATCAAAACATAAGATACCCCATTAGAGGGGTTCTGTAAAATGAAATATGGAATTGAAATAATTATTGATATCCTCATTGTGAATGTGTAGCTGTAATTGGCAGCTATTTGGATAGAGATTTCATTTGCTGTCCTGAATTTCTTAGTCGTATATGATGTAGGGTCGAGGATTGATCCATGCCCTTTCAATTGTTTTACTGTTCTCCTCACACGTAGGAATCAAACCCCACTACTGAACTATGGTTCCTCTCCGTGCACAACGTTGTGTGAAATGCAGTGTTTCTGTGGAGGCCAGATTGTTCCTTTCAGCGAAACACATTTTTTGGACGCTGCGCTATCGCGCAGTCTCGTCGATGTTTAAAATTGCTTAATTCTCTCTTCAGTTTCGAACGCTGTGTATTATGAAAGTTCTCTTTGTAAATTGAAAGGAATATATAGATAATACTATAAAAGAAGATATTAATATTAAAAATACTAATTTTCATATCAATTAATGTCTGTTATTTGGCTACAGTTGCCAAAAATATGCAAACCACACCCAAGTCAACCAATGAATGTTATTTAAACTGAGAGTAATGTATGATGATTTTGAAATAGTAAATAACTTCACACGTTGAGATGCCGATGCTTCCTGGATACCTGCTTTTACCTACTTCCTTACTGTTTATTCACCGCCCATACTAATATCCTTACAAATATTCAGTGGGTCACACTTCGAAGTAACACCTGCAGGACTTGCTGTAAAATGGGGTCAATGTTTTATGAAACATAGACCCCATTTTTCGTGATATATTTTTCGACATAGAATGGTAAACTTACCCATTATACGTTCTTTAACTAGCCTTCTATAATATTGTTAAATCATATACTACAGGGGTTTCAGAATAAAAGTTACAAAGTTCAGGGTCATGTACGGAGTTCGAAAATAGTAATTAATCAGTGTTTAAAATTTATAAGAATTATGGTTTAGAAATGATACACAAACTCACAAATGTCAATTGTTTCAATGTAAGGACTTCTTCTCAAATGTCATAAATGTTGGGGTACGTTTGACAGAAGGACAATGTTACTCTGAAAGTAGTAAATGTTATTAATACATTTGATCGTGTTGATAATGAATAATTATTAAATCACGACATAACATGTCTAGGATATGACATACTTACTTATCTATGTCATTTATTTCAAATCAATTAACCGAAAACTAACGAAATTTTGATTATGAAATTTGGGTGCGTTACAAAACACCCCATACACTTACGGTCATTTTAGGTTACAACTGTAACCAAACACAACAAACGACTGTATGTAATATTTCTAAGAGAGGTGGTTGGACAGCAAATAAAGTTACGGTTCAGACCTCGCTACTTAAAGTTTTCGAAGCTGTGGCAATGTTTCCCCTTTGGCAATGTTATCTGTCGTTATCTTATACACTGATGTTTGGCGGGTCAAATTCTCAAGAAAAGATATTTCTTTTACCTGCCGAACATCTATGCATGTTGGGTTGCATAACAACCAAGGGCAAAGGTCACATGTAACTGCGTTGTATGACATTACCCACCACATGGTAATTGGTAAAACTTATCATTTCAGAATTCTCTTAATGTCGAAAAAGTTTGCAACATTTATTCTGAGATATCTATTTATTATACAGTTATTAACTTCTCATATATGAAGTCTGTTGCATAAAATTTTCTTCAGTCCGGTTGAAATCACGTTTCCAAGTTAATATCATTTCCAATAATCTAATCGTTCCAAATAATCAGATAGTTTTATTCGAAAATATTTCTTATTATTGTTAAGTTTTTATGCCTATGATTATTTCTGATTTAGTGCAAACAAAACCTGCGTAGAAGGGGGAAATAACTCATTATAGGTCGCCGTTCAGAATCGGGTAAAGGATAAGTTTAAGGAAGAAGTAAGTAAATTAATTACAAAAACCTCTAATTAGTATTGAAATTCTGTTGTGCCTTTACCTAGCAAGATCAATTTCAATATTTTTTTGAGAATATTCCTTCTATAATATCTTACGTTAGTATATTTTCGCTGCTAGCATTAGAACTGTGATATACATGTAGCTTCAGGGGGAGGTGAGCAATTTGCCAAAGATAGGAACACCTCCACCTCTAGGGATAACTTTTACGGAAATGAGCTAAGTAGGCGAGGCGTCCGGAATGCGTACTCTCAGTGGCAGCGTTGGAGGGGGAGTGGGGGCGGGCGAGGAGCGTGGGCGGGGCCCCTTGCGCTGGGCGCCGCTTGCTGCGCAGGTGCTGCGGGCGATCGGGGCGGGGTTCGCGGGGCGGACCTGCGCTGGGCGGAGCCCGCGGCTGTGGACAGAGAAAGGCTCGTTGGACAGGGTGGAGGTGGGCATCAGAGAGCTACTTCCTTCTTCGGAGCTGTCAAACTGCTGATAAAATGAAATCACGGGTCAACGGGTCATTACGGCTTCAGTCTTTGGATTCTTATTTCTTTTAGTGCCTTGTATCTGCCGGGTCCAAAGCCATGTTTCGCATTACAACACTACATTACAGCTTTGCGTTCGAGTGGTTCAGATACACGATCGTGTGTTTAAGCCAGTGTCATAGCCTTCTAGCCATCTACGTCACTTGTGTTCGCTTTCAGGTATTAATTTTCATTCCTGGATTATTCTAAAGAATGCACAATCTTGTACCGCGGAATTTCATTCTTTCTTTCCTACTTTCTTTCTTTTCTTGAAACTAGCTGTCAGTTGCAGCGATTGCTGCAACATGAAAGGCAAACATCTGCCCGGTTGCTTTATAATACCATTGACAGACGTCAGCAATTCGCGATGATGAACTAATATTATAAACCGATGACTCATTCTCGATTTTAACTATAATTACGTTAATAAATTATGTTCTATTATTTTTTTCTATTTTTTTTTCGACTCGCGCCCGACACGCGGCCGTCTCCAGCCCCACTCCAGTCCGACTCCCGCCCGACTCCCGCCCGACACGCGCCCGACACGCGCCCGACACGCGCCCGACACGCGCCCGACACGCGCACGACACGCGCCCGTCTCCAGTCCTACTCCAGCCCGATTCCCGCCTGACTGCAGCCCAACTGCAGTCCGAGTGCAGCCCGAGTCGCGGCCGTCTCTCCACCAGATCGCCCCCATCTCCTCTCTAATTCCCTCCGACTGTCACCCATCAGCTTGGTGACGCGGCGCATCGTGGAGGGCAGGGGCGGCGCCGCGCGGTACACTTAGATGGAGGCGATGGAGGTGGCTGGCGACCTGGGCCTCATTCCCGCGCGCAGGCACCGCCACCGCCACATGGCACAGATCAGGAGCGCTTTGGGTGGCACTATTCTTTATCGTGAGCCCACTTCCTCAGCCTTAAACCTGGAAATGGGTGAATGGTTTGGATGGGAACGTCATTATGAAGATGCTACGAGCGTGCAGCAGCAAAAATGCTGATGAACGAGCCACACAAAATGATATTCCAAAAGGTACTACTCAAGAACAAGAGCAAATAAGATTCTCTTCCAGAACACAGTAATGAAATAAATATTTTAACAAAAATAGTTTTTACGATTACTACAATAACATACTCGTAGTATAATAACAGGTATAGGGTAGGTGCATTTAACGGGTGGACTGTTAATGTTTTAAGAGTAAACTCATACTAACTCAAACTAAAGTAATAAGTTGATTTCAAACTTGGTCTAACTAATAGAAAATAAATATTGCTCATGTTTCAAAACATTCTAAAAGATTTTCCGCCACAAAATGTCTACGAATAAAAGGAATACTTAACTTACCTTGGATGTTCTTGAAGAGCTGAACTTCTGTCAATGTTAAGCAAGCCATTTTCATCGCATTTCATTATATTTTGAGAAACTAAATACATGGACTTTAGACCCCCCTTGTAATATCAACGGCAGCTTGGTACAGCACATCTATATGACTGTTTGGAAGAAACATCATACTGGCACCAATACTTAAAATTAACACTTAATATCTTCACCGATTGGAATGATCGTTTTAGAATCTTCACAGATTTCGTATTACACCACACCGTTGCTACCCAAACCACTGACCATGTGCAAATCACACTGTTTCCTAGGACTACTCTGGGCGCCATGACACTACGTCACGACCTGAGTGTGGAGGCTTTCTATATTCAGGGGGTGTTGCTTGGGGCTACTGTGCCGGAGGCGGAGGCGCTTCGTGTCCGCCCAGTGCTCCCGTCCCGCCCTTGCCGCCGCCATCACCGCCGCCGCTGCCGCCGCCGCCGCCACCGCCGCCCCGACGCAAGCGTCCGGTTTCCGACCTTAACAGCGACGCCAAAGGCCTTCTTCAAAGTCGTGCAGAGCTTTAGTTACTTCGGTAATGAGTTGCCGCGGTACTATGGGGTCCAAGGGACTTCCACCGGTTTATGTGGCTCAGGGCATCAACTGATGTCACCGCTCTGCATCTGACCGGCAGAATCTAGCGTTTCACTCACTATGGTTGTAGGATTTTCTACACTAGTTACAATAAGAGGTCCAATTCAGCCGTGTCTCGAGGAGAATTCAAGAGGTCGACAGCTCTGATCCGTGGTTTTTCCTGATTTCTCCGATCAATACTAGGTGAATACTGGGGCAGTACCCCAACAAACGAACCACAGACCCCACGCGATTTTTCCTTCCTTGTCCCACCTTCACTTATATGCAATACACTACCACAACTGTCGGAAGACCGGCGGGAGCTTAGAGCTTCTCCCGGCTGGAGCAGTGCCCCGCTAGTGGGAGATACCTGGTAGGGAAAAACCTCGCGAGCCGACGTGCTGGTCGGCGTCAGATCTCGGCATCTAGTGGGGGAATATCATCTCCCCTGCCTGCGATAAAAACATGCACGACACTTATGGGACTAATCACCATTGCATTTGTCGCGGCTGGAATCACTTATCAATCAATAAATCTATCCAAGGGACTTCTTACATAAATTGAAAGGGCGCCGTGGTTTATTTTCTGTCCACTTTTTCCAGAAAACTGAACAATTATGAGCGAAACTTTGCATGGTCCGCGTTTGTCAGCAATAACTATTCCACATTTTATTTATTTATTTATTTAACTTTGTTTGGTTTTAAATTGATTTCCATGGCATCTAATTTTAATTATCTCCAAATTATGGGATTTGGAGATTTATTGCAAAATTTACATAGGCAATCACCTGTATAATCTTTCAGCCTTTAAAGAAAATCGCTGCAGTACGTCATGGTCCACCGATGGGTTAGATACAAAGATAAGTCAGATGTCTTATAATGGGTTGAATATCCTAATAAAACGATAGTATTTTGAAGTATAACAAGTATGACGAAACAATGTGCGTCTTTTAGTGTGAACCACTAGGTTTATTAACAACTGGAACATGATTATTTGTGTTTCTTTTATTAAATTGTTCAGTATTTACAGTTTTCTCTATCTTTCGTTTGTTACATATACGTTCACGAATTAAAATTAAGATTTCTTTAAATATTTGACGTCGTTTTTACATAATATCAAAAATTTAATCCAATGAACCGAATTTCTATGTATTCGAATTGGCCAGATTCTCATTTAATTGGATAATCGGAGATCTACAGTAGCTTGATATTTTTTATAAAAACTACTTCTATAACAGTATACTAAAGTAAAAGAAGGGGACGGGTCATTGTCTCGGAAACCCGCGACGTCAGAAAGCCGGACGAAGACAAGTCAGTTGTCGGGAAGGCCGAGCCGTGAGGGAAGCTATGCCCCGATTCAAAAAGATGTGTAGCCTAACCTAACCTAACCTACCTACCTCTACCACATAAACCACATAAGAACATCGAACAGAAAACATCAGTGTTATGAAACATCAGCTTCAAAGATTCGATTTTATAAAAATAATGCATCGAGAGCATCTCTATTTGCTACTGGGCTGAGGAGTAATTCCCTATCCTGCAGCAGCTGTGTTTTGTATCGATGGCTCCTTACGAATTGTCCCAAACTGTCATGAATCCCGCAGAGAGATGGTGCCCCACCCTGGGCCTGTGGGTGAGTGTGTGACGCGTTCGCTCTGTGCGCAGGTGGTGATCGTGGGCAACGGCGCCGTCGGCAAGTCCAGCATGATTCAGCGCTACTGCAAAGGCACCTTCACCAAAGACTACAAGAAGACCATCGGCGTCGACTTCCTGGAGCGGCAGATCGTGTAAGTGCAGCCCACGCGCGCATGCTTTATTTTCTCCGTTCCTTCTGGTTCCATTCATCTCGCCTTCTTCGGATTCCTGAAGCGCCTTGCACATTTTTCTGACGACGTCGATCTTAGCTCTCTTATTTTAATTCACTCTTGTACGATTCTTTCTTTATAGTTGCGTCGCGTTTTTCCTTTATTATATATAATTGGGTGTTTTTGCCTTCTTGTGTGGCTCAGGGGTCTAGTGCGTGAATTGACTGTAGTGAACTTGCAGACTATAAACTTGTCGCGAGATAATTTTTTTTTTAATTTTACAGTAAGTCAATATAAACTTCACATTTCATTATCAGTTTAATATGTTCTGTAATACAATCAGTTGAATAATAGGATATATTTTCAAAAGTATCTTGTACCCGTCTTGTTCTTCAAAAGGCCATGTTCCCTTAGCGACTCTTCCCAGGTTCCCAGACAAAGGAATAAAAAATTAGAATTGCGCAATAGAACTCGTGGTTCACCTTCTGGGTGCAAGAAGTGTCGGGTCACATTCCTCTTTGAGCATGTATGTTTGCACTTTGCCTTTGCTGAGTGTGTTGGTCCGCGGATATTCTCTTGTTTTGGTGAGCCTTGCATGTTTTAAAAATTTGAAAATTATGGTGATTTGAAACTTGTTTTATTTCAGGATCGTGTTGTCTTCAGATATGCTTGTTTTTACATGTTTTTGCTTTTTATAACAGAAAAAAATGTTGGCTCTATCATTAATCCTAATATATCTCTAATCCTAATATTTGCAAAGTTAAGTTCCTCTGAAATAAGATGTTCTACTTATGTTTAACATAAATACAGAACGGGAACATAACAGAATTAGCAGAATAACAGAATAGGAAATAACTACCGTGTTATTCGCTGACTTATCCTTCTTCCATCTTGTTACATAGTTAGTTAGTTAATGCCTTATTTTACGTGGCGAGACTCGGGCCATCAGGCCCGCTCTTCCGTCTAACCACGCAAATTTCGCTACGCTCCTTTCACCACCTAGCGGAGAAAGGAGGTATTATCTTGGGCGACGAAACAGGCGGATCCCAATTTTGCTCAGAGGCTTCATTTAGGCTTGAGGATCTTTGACATGCAGTAAATCTACTAACATGGGACAGCCGGCTTTACTTCCCCTCCGAAGGAAGGCGTACGAAGGATTTTTTCGCCCTTAAAAATCCACGGCTTCGATCGGGATTGAACCCACAAACTCGGGTACAACAGTCCGGTACGCTGACCGTTACACCACCGAATCCGCCGATCTTTCATCTCTTTCTTCAGTCACAGATGTTTAGAATTCTGGCCACGTTTACAGACGTGCTAGACCTTTTATAAACATACGTAACACAGTGCACAGAGCAAGCGTACAAATATTGACAGCTTTGAAAGAAACTTATTGGTAAATACGTAATAACCTCAGTATTTTTGCAATTCAGCAGCACCTGCCTTCAAACGCTCACTATGTCTTTCTCACTCTTGAACTCGATTTCAGTTACTTTGAGTAGACTTCTGTACCAATTCGTCGTTGTTTATGTGAGTTACGAATTCTAGAATATGATCCGCATTATTCCGAAGATCTGGACTCTACTGATAAACCTCAAAACTGCTTTATCTTTTTAATATTTTTGTTACATCAACTTTACGTGACTTAGTTTCCTGTAAAACAAAATTCAGATAATGTGGAATGTTACAGGAATGGTATCCAAAATATTTAAAATCACACAATTGTTTATATAACAATGTAAGACGTAAGTTATAACTATCCACTGTGACTAGTTGTGGCCACTTGTGGCTCAGGCTAGAAAGGTGTTATAGAAGTGTTTTATTTGGAACATTTTCAGCCATGCTTACAACCAAGATATTTATCGTCTCGTTGAAAAAGCATTTAATTTTTTTATTTACTCCTAAATAAATTTTGTTACTTGCAGACAACGATCGCACACAAAAGTTAAGCGAGTGCACGTTGCTTGGGTGGTCCACAATCGTTATTCGACGAGCTGTGTTACAAAAGGAGCTCCATCCAGCCGTCAACTTCTCGATCGTGTCCTTAGAGCTCTTGGAGTGGGTTACCGACCTTAATGTGCTCCTGCACTGTTGGACTGACAGAAACGAAGAGTCACAAAAGTGGGCCTCCGGGCTGAAATTAATGGACTTGGCGTGTGCAGGTTGGCTGGGAACCTCCAGAAGGTGGAGACTGACCCACCGGAGGTCTGAGTGCCTTCACGTGTTGTGTCACAGAGCACCATAGTCTCGGAGGCTGCTGATCAGCAGAAAGAATGGAGAATCCTTCACCCATCGAGAGTTTTAAAAATTACTGCAGCGGTAATAATGAAAAACTAGGAGTATGTCCACTCCAGTTCCAGAAAATGCAATTATTCTTTCTCAATTTTTATGTAAGTAAAACACGTCTATGTGCTTACACAGAAGAGAGAAAGTTATGTAATATTGCGCGAACATACGGCGAATTTTCGGCAGAAAAACTTTTAATATAGGGCCGTGGTAACGACAAACTGGTTAAGTTTGGTTGCTAAATTTAGGGACAAAAATCTTCTAACACGTGGTGTAGCCAGAATCCATGTTTTGTGGGTTCTTGATACCGAAAATTCGATTGACGGCAAAATATCTATCTATCCGTCCGTCCGTCCATCCGTTCATCTATTTGTCAGTCTGTAAATTACAATTATGAAGATAGAGATTTTCCCTCATTGAAATCTGTTACATAAAGATAGATTTTTAAATAAAATAATGTAAATTGTTTCGAAAATTGAGTAAGTTTTCGCGTCAAGTACGAGAAAGTACGCGAAAACTTTTAGCACCACTAGCTTATATATTTACGTCGAAGTTGCCTTTTAATTAGCTAATTTAAACCAATAAGGCATTTATTTCTATTGTCCGCTGTTTTGGATTTTCCATGGTGTCTCTTTCATGTTATTACTCCGCACAATGGAGGTTCTTCTGTAGCTGGTCACTGCATTCCGGATCTCTATGGCTGGCCGAAAATTTTCTCCATCAGTATGGGATGAGTCTCGTAATGATAGGAGACCAACACATCACTTGATCAACCGGCTGAGTTTACTCAGGGCCAGCATTACAGTTGGCGCTCTAATGGTTGCGCTTGTAAGTGCCTTTTTCACCACACTACGAGTGTACAGTTATCATCATTTCTTTCCGAGGGTTTTGTCGAACACATGACTTTAAGTGTAACATGGATGATCAATTTTGCCTTGAAATGTAATTTCTGCGCCATATTTTCTCTTACCAATGCAATATTTTTTGCTGTGACATTCGTGATAAATAAAAAGAATTCTAAATGTGTGATTGGGATAATTCACTGTGCTTCTGATCGTTATTTCCAAATATCAATATTGAAATTCAGAAAAATTATTTTTCTTTTCACCCTCCTTTAATTTAATGTTCTAAAACATGTATTTATTTATTGCTTCAGTACATGCATGATGCACTTTGTTGAGAGCATACACGTCAATTTCCTCGCCTTGCCTTACTTTATTACAACGAAGACAATGTCGCTCTATCCCATCTCCCATCTTTTCGCATGTTTATACGTGCTTTCATCAAATGCCTGAAGCTTTCCGAACTATTTATTCCATAAAATAACAGATTATTTCGTACGCATGATTGCAGACTTCCCAGCTAATTACCCCCTTGCATCTGCCGAGTATCCACGCATCTACATTGCACTAGCAGACCGTGCGAAAGCCGTTGATAGCCCCTGGAAACAACCCAATTCTTGTCTCATTTTCTCCCTCTTTCTCTTGTATGATACGTCGTTGGCGCAGATTGACGGTGCGAATGTGCGAAGTGACGCAAGCGCGTCGGGGCGCGTGGGAAGCGCCGTGCGTGGGTGTGCGGCGCATGCGCAGTTGCGTTGCTGCCCGTCGTTGCGCGAAGGGGAGCGCGACCGGGGCCTGGCAAGGGCGCCGTCGCGGCGGGGCCTTCGTTGGGCTCTTCGGGGCGGCTCGTGTGTGTTCCTTAAGCAGTGCCTGCGCTATACTGGGTTTTTCTAACGTGGCAGTATCTCCAAGATGGAATTCGGCACGCCTTTTTGCGTCATTCTCAGTCCCGCCGCTAGAGTCGCTTGATTGCGATCACTGCTTGATTTGGTTGCGATCATGCGACATCTTGCGGCAGGACCAAGAAAGACGAAAAAAGTCGTGCCGAATTACATCTTGGAGATACTACACACAGCTGCCACATTAAAAAATCCCATGTATAGGCTTCTGCAGACCGGGCGATCACCCGGGGCCCCGCAAGTCAAAGGGGCTCGTTGATGAAACTGATGGGAAACAAATAATGAAAAATTGCAAAATAAATTAGAACTCGAGAAAATCGTTATCGTACGAGAAATTTTGTAAGTCGCAAACGTTTCTGATTATAACGTTCCTCGATTCCCTCCCTCTGAGAAACCGCCACTGCGAGAAAATACCCAACTTTCGGAAAGTTATCGTTTATTATCAATTAATTACCTGAATCAGCAAAAATTGCTCAATTATTGACCGAAATTTTAACATTCTCAGAAACAAAAATTTATCTCCCACGAGATGGCGACTCCCAGGTACGTTTCTCTTAAGAATGTGGCAATGCGACTCGATATAACCACGTATTGAATCGCACAATCGTGAAAAAGTTGTGACTTTTGAATTCAGGGTAATCTACAAAATATGCCAGGCCGCTGATTGAAGGTGATCTCTTAAAAGAGGGAATGTTTACGGATGTATTTGTAAAAATGAATCTCTTCCAAGGAAAGAGTCCGTTAATGTAGGTGGCCATATCGCAGGAAGATTAATTTCCGTTTAAGATAATAAATTATTATCACGGATGCTATTGAATTGATTCAGGATGTGAATTGCAGCTTCATTCGTTTAGTTCTAGTACGGAATATTTATGTACTAAATAATGAACAAAGGAAACAGCGTTATCAAACAATCGAGAAGTAAACGACTTAAGATATAGTTTTTGTGTGTGTGTATGTATTTTAAACCCTAAAACCAAATTTTTCATAGAATTTCTTATTTGTAACAAAATATTCAGTTGATGATAATAGTTCCAAGGAGACGTTTCGCACCTTGTATGTGTGATGGTTTTTTCAATTCCATCTTATTACCGTAATTATCTTTATAGGTATCTTCGCGCCTACACAATCCATTGTGTATCGTTCTTTGGTGAAGATAAACCAATCATAACTACTGACAAGAGTGACAGTACAAAGGAGACTTCTCTAGCTTTTTAGGAGAGATAATACGCAACATTGAGGTATTATCACCCTTTCATATGAATTGATATTAGACATGCCTTTAAATTTTTAAATGTGTGCGATATCTCTTATTTCTACTGTTATTTAAAAACAAGGAAAACCGTGCCTTACCAATTCTCCAATATTCTCATAGGCCCACATAATAGAATTTGTGTATGATATATTGGTCGTTCTCAGTTGTGAAGAGCATAGATGCTGATGAACTATCAAGTGCCTCAGTAAATGGCGTTCTTCTGAAGAGATTCTGGGAGAGAAATTGTTCAAAAGTTATGGGGATGCTGTATTAATAACCGGTTCCTGGGCAAGCAATTCCTTTTGAACACACCAGAGATCATACGCTAATCTCCAGTTATTGAGCACGAAATGTATTTCTCCAAACAGCACGCGATGGACATTGAACGGACTCCTGTCTAACCATTAACTACTGCGTATTCACTACCATTTGATTGAAATCGTTCATTGAAGAGTTTATCTTCTGCTTGTTACAATCCAGCAACGTAAACACAAGTAAAAAGAAGACGATTGTGAGATAGGTCAGTGTCTGGTGCTTTTCCCCCTACTCGTGTTCTTAAGCTGAATAAAGTATGACCTATTTTCATTCTTTGTCTCAACTTTCCTGCGTTCCCACATTTCTTCCTAACGGCGATCGCCTGGCTGAGAATGTTTCCATCATTGCATCTTTTACATTATGCGTTTTTGGTTACTTAGAATGCGTGTGATAAAAATGTCGATAGATAAAAATGTGAATGAATGTATTGCTAGTTTGATCAACGATTATTTTATAGGATTTTATTCTGAAAATGTGAATATAACAAAGAAGACGTCCTGCCATTGCCGGGTGTTGTTGATTCTTGCAATTTTGAATTTTCTCATTATTATTTTATTCTTCATTTTCCTATCATTTTTCTCATTGCATTTAAATATATTTTTTGGTAAGAGGGTATATACTAAGTTAACAAAACCATTTGTATCAGCGGATGTGTTATGCTAGTAATACGACAATTTGCTCGTAATGCTCGTACAATTTGCACATAACTAAACATGGCTGTGAACGGTTAACATGAAATTTCAAATTTCTGGAAAGGGGAACTTAAAATTTCGATTTCATTGCCTCTGATCAATAAAATGAAATTATTATAACATTTATAACTAGTAAAGATTAATTCGTTGAGTTGGCTCCAAAGAAAGAATGTTCATGGCTTTTTTGGTAATCGCTATGTACAGTTGTGGCTTTCAACGCTGATTCCAATGGGGCTTCATAAAATTATCTAAGATCTGCTTCCTTTTGTTTCATATCAGCTCCATCGTAATTCAATCTTTATCATTCATTAATCGTTCGTAGGGTAATGGGGGATTCAATCATATCACTTCATCAAGCACGTTGTCATTTCTTTCTATAAGTGTAAATGAAGGAGATTGGATAGAATTGCGGATGTCCTGACCAAGTGGGTCACTACACCACTCAGTCAAACCGATATTATTTCTCCTCAGGCTAAAGTCGAGGTCATAAAGCAGAATTAGGGACACAATCTATTGAAGATTTCATTTCTGTTCTGGGGCTAAACGTTAATTAATTACCGGGTTTACCTATCTATTAATCCTTCTAGATATATTGGCTTTTAGCGTTTTCCATTCGCCGCACTGGTGCGCACCCAGTGCACACTCAGGGCAGCTTTCGTGTTCCATTCGACCGCTAGGGCACACCAGTGCAAAGAAGGGCATGTTCCATTCGCACAATCGCACGGAACCAGGGCACACTCGGAGCGCCCTAAACTGCAATGACGATCGCGTCAGTGCAGTCCAGTGCACCGGGCCATTGTGAGGTTAGGTACGGATTTTATCCATGCTGATTTGGATTAGTGGTGAAACTGAAGGCAATTGAGGATCTTATGTCACGCAGGGATACTTCGAATAATGGAATATATTACAATATGTTTTGCAAGAAATGTCTTAAAATAATTTTTGTGACTCGCGAAGTTCGGAAAATAAGTTTGTTTGCTTAAAATTTAACCTTGAACAACTTCATGTTAACAAATCCAGTGCTAATTAGAAACTAAAGTGTTTTAGGTACGTCTCAATTTCGAAACGTTAATAAAGTGAAAATAAGAATAGTGACCCTTACAAAATCATTCAAATATATGTGCCAATATTTCTCGCACACCAATACATATACCAGCGGAAATGCTCATTTTAATATTTTTATGGTTTTCAATAATTAAAAAATTCTTCAGAATAATCAAAAAATTCTTCTGTTCAAAATCTTGTGTACTATATCAATCAGTGGAAAATCTCGAAAAATGAAATTTCGACACATACGCATTTGAAGTTTTCGTAGTTTTTAAATAAAGTAATCACACGTTAATAATTTATGAATTAAGAAGTAAGAATTACCAAAAGACTTCATAAAAATTATAACAATGATCATAATTCCAAATTATTATTTTTCGAGTTCCATCAGTGTTTCAGACCAAGAACAGCTATTTATAATCTCACTGCGTAGCACACACGTACTGACTCAGTTCCGGAATTCGTTTCATTCGTAGCTGCCCTTCACGCGTGTGGGGCAGCACTGTTGCGGAGCAATGAGGTTTTTGCCCTGCACTAGGGTGGGTTTCAGTGCAACGAATGGAAAACGCTATTCGTTTCCAACAGCACAGACACTAATGACTCGTGCGCTAAACTGACTTTAGGTTATAAACATTTTCAATTTCATAGAGAAGCACCGGACTATTAGAGATTTATTTTACATTACTATGCATTGAGTGAACACTTTATTTGACGTCGCAAGACCTTTCAAGTGCTTCTAGCATAAACGCAACAACCACTCAAGGCGCGAAAGCTGCCTATTAAAGGTATTGGAAAACCGCAATCTCTGCGTACAGACATTACGTTAATAGAACCCGATCGTTTGAACTAAGTCGCAATGACTGCTAATTAGCTGCTTGTGGCTTTGGGAGTACCGTTCGTAGGCCTGACCTCACGGCGCGGCAGGGACTTCGTTACTCGACGCGGCCTCAAGCTACGCCTCCCGGCCTTTTGACGGCTCCCAGAGCCCGCGACAGAGAGCCAGCGGGGTGAAATTACTGGCAGGGGCACCCAACAATAGTTATTTATGCCCCAAGGGTTATAAGGGTTCTAATGATACAGTGGCGACAAAATACCCGATGGCCTTTGGCCCGACGGCTTTTTGTCGCCCGAGATCATTAGAAGCAGTTAACGCCCGCGGTGCATTTGTAATTTTATTTTTACCTAATTTTATTGATTCAGATTTACTTATTAACTAGATGTTAACTTGACTCGGTTTGTCTTTTCATATTTTCCTCCCATAATTTCTTTTCATAATTCCCTCTCATAATTCTTTCCATAAGAGAACATGTAGTATCATTGAACTGCTTTTATATTTCCCTAGTAACCACGATCATTTCGATCCAGATAAGTTATGCAGTGTATATCGAGCAACGAATCGAAGGCAATAACAAGCTATAACGTATCAGTAAAAAATGAAGGTAATTTTGTTCAGAAATTAATTTACCTATCTACTTGCCATTAAAATCTTCTGTCTTTCACCGGCACAGTTTTTTTTCATTCACTTGGGTTTCCGCCTGGACAGAATAAATTCATCATAAACAAGGCATACGTCGATATTTACTCAAGAATTCTTTTCATCCCTCCACTTAAACCTCTCATCGATCAATAGAATTTAAGCAATCTATATTAGTAGTGACGCAAATATTCTGCTTTGTATCTTTTCAAGCTAGAAGCAAGATGAATCCAAAATCATTTTGAATCCTGATTCGAACAAGAATCATATTGATTCTGGAATTTTTCTAATCCTTATATACAAAGATTTATAATATTACGTTTTTAGAAGCTAATATGCTATGCTATGTGATAACACTGGGACCGGCTATTATACGGAGTTATGTTGTGAATGAATATTTAAGTAACAGAAGTGTTGAACATCGGAAATCCTTGAGTTTCGGAGAGATTTGGAAGTATGAAAACCCGTAGAATTCGAATGAAAATAGCTTAAATTCGAGCGTTCATTCCGAATCTCCCATTTTGACGTAGGATTTGGTAAGGTCCTCCGTTTCCTCCGAATCCTCCGTTTTCAGACAAAATTTGTGTTTAACACTCCCGGGTTACGCGCTTCCACATTTCTTTTCCATGCAGAGATGCACCTTCTCTGCGACTGCTCAAGGACTTCCGCGTGGAGGCGGTGCAGCTGGTTATTGATCGCTCGCGGAGCGGTCAGTGACAGTGTGCCTTGCGACCCCGCCGTCAAGGCGATTTATGAACATGTTGATGAAAGGTGGGGACGTGACTGGGCAATCGACGAAACCTCTGCGATGGAGTGGGATTGCAACTCGACTGGTGAACCAACTGACCAGTGCCGGGTTTTTGTTGTACCCGTTAATCTCTCCGGGATAAATATGACTGGACCTCAGTAGATAACATGTAGTGTGGTTATATATAGACGATACTCATATAATAATAATAATAATAATAATAATAATAATAATAATAATAATAATAATAATAATAATAATAATAATATATATAAAAATATAATAAAATAATAAAATAATAATAATAATAATAATAATAATAATAATAATAATAATAATAATAATAATAAAACTGACTTAGCAAATGTTGAAAGAAAACTGACTTAGCAAATGTTGAAAGGAAAACAAGAACAGCATTAAACAGACACAGAATACATCACCCTAACTCCTCAACAGAAAGACTTACTCTACCACGAAGGGAAGGTGGCCGTGGCATGATAGACATAACAAACCTACACAATAAATTAACTAACCTGCTTCAAGAATATTTTGTCACCCAGAAAAAGGAGTCGCCCCTGCATAAAGCAATAGTACTAGCAGATAACAAACACACACCACTTAACTTGCATCACTATAATAGGGACACCTTAAGTCTTGCAACTGAACCACCTGATAAATATCAGTCATGGAAACAAAAACTACTCCATGGAAGACATCGCCACGATCTGGAACAGCCCCATGTCGACTTGGAAGCGTCGAACGCCTGGCTTTCCCGTGGCAACCTGTTCGCTGAAACAGAAGGGTTCATGACAGCAATTCAAGACCAGGTTATCAATACAAAAAATTATCGCAAATACATCATTAAAGACCCAGCACTGGAAAATGATTTATGTAGAAGATGTCACCTGTCCAGTGAGACAATTCAGCATATTACATCCGGCTGCAAAATAATTACCCACACAGACTACAAACACAGACATGACCAGGTAGCCAAAATTCTTCACCAAAGGATTGCATTAAACTGGAATCTTCTGGAAATCAAGCAGCCATATTACAAGTACACACCAACAACAATAATGGAAAATTCTACTTGCAAGTTATACTGGGATAGAACCATAATTACAGACAAAACAATAGCACACAATCGGCCAGACATCACATTAATTGATAAAACTAATAAAATCACCTACTTAATAGATATCGCAATCCCAAATACACACAACCTTCAGTCCTCCCATATGGAAAAGATTTCCAAGTATACTGAACTAGCAATAGAAATAAAACAGCTATGGAAAATGGAGAAAGTTTACACGGTACCCATCATTGTATCCACAAATGGAGTCATCCCAAAAACCTTGTATAATAGCCTACAACAGTTAAACCTGACAAAATCATTGTATATAGAATTACAAAAAGCTACAATCCTCAACACATGCAAAATAGTTAGGAAGTTTCTGGATAGCAGTGTGACTCACGCCTAATACATATATCCTACTCCAAAATCAAAATCGGAAAGGGCCTTCACTTGGCAAAAGCCCGTAAGGTCACTTCAATCCTGGGACAACATCCAGAGACATAATTATATAATAATAATAATAATAATAATAATAATAATAATAATAATAATAATAATAATAATAATAATAATAATCGCTGATACTTTTTTCCCTTTTTATGAGATATTTCAGGATTGAAATGGTTCCTATATTGGACCAAAGATCTATTAATCGTTTTCTAAAATCAAAAATTAAAAATTACAGTTGCTCTCAGTTTTGGGAATGCTAGTCTGTGAGAAAAAATTCAGATAAAACAGTGCAACCTCCTGAATAGAGAATAGAAATCTCTCCTGATCTCTCTTTCTGTCGCGTTTTCGAAACTTGTAAACTGCAATTACTTATCTATCAATGTACCATTCTCAGGTTTTCTATTCAGATTAGCACACCATAAGAATTGATAATTGTGTTATTTTGAGGATTATAGATTTACAGATTATCATTTTTGTTTGTAGAAGATTAACCATTAAAATAATTCCTCTACTAATCGTGATTTATATAAATGACGGGAAAGTCAAAGCTTAGATTCATCCTCATATTAAGTGATAAACTTATAAAATTTCAGGTGAATTGTCAATCTACACAAGGAGTGTTTTTGGCTTTAATAATCCTTCATAGCAATATTTTGCCATAAACAGAGCATTTTACGTCAAGAGAAAGGATTACTACTTCATTACAAGGAAAGAACTGAATATGAATAGTTTATGGCATTATGTTTGATAATTCAAAGTGTTCAAAGAATTACCTCTCCAAAAATGGTGACAGGGAGTTGGCAATCGAATATTATATATAAGGTGTATATTATTATGCTCAAAGAGCATGTATTCATTTGACGCTTTTGAAAGGTAATTATTCTTTCCGATAATCAATAATAGTGTCTTTTTCGTATTTTACGAAATATAGAATTATTGTATCATTGGACTCCACTCTTTGTTATGAGATGAGTCTTAACATTAACGAGGACCTAACTCACCAAACAAGACCAAGCAGCTATTTAGAATTCTCCTATGACTGCCAGTTGTTAAAAATTCTCAGGGAGGTGGTCATTTCCGGCAGCTATTTCTAAAATGCATCTTAAGCTCCTGAAATGGTATCCTTGTAATTGCTCGAACGACGACCTCTGACGTCAGATGTTATGGATACTCGGTAGTTTGCTATTGTTACGGTTTTCTGTAGGAAATTTGATACGCGGATGTGAAGTATAATGTGCCGGAGAACACTCAGGATAATTAATTTTTGAAACTTCTCGGCACTTGTCAGTACTTCCTGTTGGCTATAAATCAAGTGGCATGAACGTGAAAACCAAATGAATGACTATGAGTAATAATAATAATAATAATAATAATAATAATGATAATAATAATAATAATAATAATAATAATAATAATAATAATAATAATAATAATAATAATAATAATAATAATAATAATAGCCGATCTAAATAGCCGAGATCGCTAAGGTAGACGTGCCAGGGCGGGCTTGAACCAAAGGATAGCTGGTTCGATTCCCGCCTCGGCCATGGTAGTGTTTGTGTATGTCTTTGTATGTTTATGATAGTCCACTTTATCCTTCATCATCATTATAATTTCACCTGATCTCCCAGGGCTAACAACTCTGGGTGTGAAAAACGTATTCAGCATGAAAATGCTGGTCCCCCCATAAAATTAACGTGCACCTACCCAAGATAAGTATAACTGAGCTCCCGTGGGTTGCACGTTCGCGTGGTTCCGAGATGGCCAATTCGCGACAAAAAATAATAATATACTACTAATAGTAATAATAATAATAATAATAATAATATAATAACAATATTTCTCTCCACATTCCTGCTACTAGTGGATCCGCGTACCACATGGATACACTTTTCAATCTACTTAGAATATCACTCAAATATACTTAACCACCTTGTCATGTGTGCTGCACGATCTCACGTGTCGGGAGATTGGGGCTGGTCCCGGTTGGGGCGATGTCCTGCTGTTGGGAGATACCTGGAGGTGGATTTCCCCCGCAGACCGTCGAGTGGGAGAAAGCTAGACTGATTGTTCAGCCGGGAAGTCCAGGATTGAGAACATTTACGTGAGCAACGGGACTAATGACCTTAGAAGCTGACGTGCCTAACCTAATAACTGTTTACCTCAGACCGAATTGTCTCACGTCTTGTATTAAATGCGCACTACTTTCTCTTAAGACATCACGAGAAAGAAAACTTGATTAATGGTGACATTACCTTCCATGTAGCTCGTCATGATAGCAATGTAAGGAGAAATTTCTTCTACTACTAGGAGAAAGTTGCCGGATGCCAAAAAGATTTCTTTGTGTTTAAATAAAAACACAAAACAGAAAAATAATTTACGTAAAACCACTATCACTCATTGCGATTGAGATTCCTTCGTGCCTTTTCCATTAACAATTCTTATAATGGAGGTTTAACGTGTTTAGTGTATACATACCTAAAATAATGTTGATGAATGTCATAAATTAGTTGATTCCCTCATAACGGTGATCCATAGGAACTTGGATGCTACAAACATCGGTTAATAAGCAACAATGAAAAATGAATAAAAACGCCAATTAATAAGTACATGCAAGCAATAATATTTATATTGATAATAGATATGTATATAATACATCTCAATATCCATAGTACATAATATCTTTTTTATAGCTCCACAACTATGTGGAAGGGTCTCCATCGAGTAGAAGTGGAGAGTTGCAAGGAGGAGGAGGAAAGAGGGTCGGATGGAGTCGGAACTTCCGAGGCCGCATGCGAGAGTTCTACTGCACTGAGGAGGCGCACGCGTTTATCCTCCTCTTGCCTGGGCAAGAGATGACACTAGTGGTTTACCTTTGCCCTGTCCTGTATGAAAGTAGTAGGTTGATCTTGAGAGATCAGTCGTACATAGATATGGATGAGATGATGTTCAGTTGTGATTCGTGATATGGATAGCAACCTCGCCACAACCAAATGGTGTTCAACACCATTTAACTACGCGGTGCGCGACTCTCAGCCTTGGTCTCCTCGCACGTGGAAGGCGCTCAGGCCCCAGTTATACACACGTGTCTCGGAATAAATGTTACAAACTTCTAGGGCGTAGAGGGGTCGAATATGATCAGTCACTTTTTAACAAACAACAAGTAGTGAGAAATTAATTACAATAACATTACATTTGTAGCAAATATCCACGTTAGACATACCTTACCCAAAAGATGTTCGAGCTCCTTGGTTGCGATAGCATGTGACCTGCTGAACATTTGTCCATAAGTAGTTGCCTGAAAACGAGAGACATATACTATTTGTATAACTCCGTTACATGAAGTTCCCCACACCCAGGTTCATTGGTAAACAGTGATCAATTTCGACCTCTGCATGTTCTAGACATTTCTAACATTTATAGTGAGATATCTGTATAGAAACACGTATGTACGTGAGGTCTCCTTTTCATTCATAGATCCTGTGTAAGAAATTAGGTCGTGGTGTCTCTCTTGGGCCAAGATTCCTTTAACTCCGGCCAAGGAATCCTATGTATTTGTTCCGATAGCGGCGAGCGATGTTCTTTATTACCATCGAAGTAACGCCCGGACAATGTTCTATACATCAGCGCACGTTCCTCCCAGTGAAGCCGACCTCCGGCATGGCACGAGCATGCACCAGGCGGACACGCGCCGCCACCCCGCCCCGCCCCTCCACCCACTCCCCTCTTTGCCCCTCCCCCCTCAAGCCCCACCATCCCGAACCTCCTCCACCGCCAACAACTGGCATAAGTGACTCAGGGCATCAATTGATGGCATTGCAATGCCTGTGATCGTAGGATTCCAGTCCCGACGGTGGCAGGATTTTCGACACTAACCAGAAAGCTAGGAGACAGAGGATTCTAGAGGACGACTGCTCTGATCGGTAGTTTTCCGAAATTTCTCCGATCAACACTAGGAGAAATCTTGAGCAGCACTGTAAACTGCGCGCGATCTTTCCTTTCTCTTCCTTGTCCTATCCTCAACCCTTACTTATACTTACATGCCCTACACTACCACACTTCTCGGGAGACCAGTCGGGAACTTTGAGGTTGCCTTGGTTGGGGCCGTGCCCTGCCAATAGGAGACACCTCGTTGTGAAAGTGTAGGTCGACGCCGGACCTCGCCATCCAGCGGGGAAGATCACCACCAGAGCCCGAGATAAGAAACACATGCACTACACTTACGAGACTAATGACCCTCACAGTAGACGTGCCGGGAATCACTAATTAATCAATCAATCTACCATTTTGGTGACGGTTAGCAAGGTCGCTCGACCCAGAGAGGAGCGAAGACTCCCGAACACGGGCGGACTTCCACGAAACTCGATATGCAGCAGAAGAAACGCGCCTGACTGCTTACAAATTTCGCCACCGATTAAACGCTGCCAATCCGTTGCCGCGACGCTCGCCTGCCGCGCAGGTCTGAACGTGCTCATAAGGCAACACGAAGCGAACTTCCTCTGCGGTCAATCCGCGTTGGCTGCGGATCTTCCGTGACGGGCTGTGGAAGCCTTAAAGTCGGTGCCGTGGCGAAAGAGTGATATGTGTAAATAATGAAGTGATGTGTGGTATGAATGTGTGAGTGAATGTGTTTATACATATAGATAAAGAATGAATGTGTGAGCGAATGGAAACCATAAAATAGAAGAAAAAGAACGATCAAATTAACTATTTATTTCACCTTATTTTCACTAACATATTGTATATAACTGAAGAGCCCCAAGAGGCCCTGTGTATAGTTATAAGCTAGTTTCTAAGTGATTATTTTTAAGATAGGCCCGCAGCAAGCTGCAAAAGCCACAAAGGCTGCAGCGATCTTGTACCCCTAATATTGAATAAATTCCCGCCTCTCCGGAGTAACTGAAGAGGAGAAAATTGAAAACCGTCCTCGCGCCCGCCATCGCCGCCATGTACCCCACTGCAGCCACGTGGATTTCCACCTCCATCGCCCCTCGCGCCGCCCCCTCCATCGCCGCCAGCCCATTCAGCGCCGGCCGTCGCGTCGCGTGCTGGGGGGGGGCGGGGGGCACGTCGCGAAGGGCGAGGGCACGCCACGGAATTCGATTGGCGCCCCGACGCCCAGTGGGCCCAATGCACGGAAGTCGCTCTGCCTTTTCTAAGGCAATCGATGAACAACAGGAAATAGATATGGAACAACAGGAAATAAATATGATCTGTTGGAGATAAAAGTTTGTACAGAATGAATCCCGTCTTCAGCAGTGTCTAATGTCGTGGAACCGAAGGCTGCTGGTTTCTCGCGGATTTCTGTCGTGAGTGTTTTAGGGTGTGGATGGGGCCGTGGTTGGCTTGGCTCCTTTCATCATCATGTATTGCATATGTGGCATCGTTCCATCCTTAAATTTTGACTTTTCGTTATCATTCTTCCCTCATGATAACTCTGTAACCCTTGATACACTGGACTTCCAGTTCCCTTCAGGCAAACGGATCGATGGCACGGATCAGGTTTATTTAAACGATTTTCAAATTATATATCTTATTTTCATCTTTTTTAACCCATTAGCGCCGAGCGTTGCCTTTTGGCAACGGAAATGGCCATGTTTTTGTAAAGCCCGCCAGTGAACACGTGCGCGCCAATTTTCTTTATGGAACATCTTAATCAATTGGAGAAGCATGCTCCATGTGACCGTGGTCGATTTTGATTGTTTGCTTTATTGACTCCGTGTCCAGACGTGTTGAAAGTTTTAGCATCGCAAATTGACTTGAAAAAATGGACATTCGCTTCGAGTAAGTAAAACTTTGAGGTGATCTTTACGGCTTTCTATGTATTTTCTTCCTAATAACATTAAAAATACTTCAATTCGTATGTAGAGTAGGTTTTACGTAACATCTAACTAGATTTGGCCATGCCTCACGTGTTTCAACTTTAGTGTTAACTTTTAGCAACGCTAGGCGCTTGTAGTTGCTTTATTGTCATTCTACATCAATTACGTAATATTTTACTTCTGGTAACAGAAGAGGCTTCTCTCTTGCTGAAGCGCTCGATATTCTGGAAAATGATGAAATTGAAGCAGATATTGATGATATTTTTATCGAGCCACCCGAACCGAACTTTGACACCGATCAAGATTCTGCGGAAGAAGGTGATGAGAGGTAGGCTATATTGTAACTAATATATTTTTAATATTTTACTGCTTTATTATTGTTTCTATTACTATTATCATTACTATTATATCATTATTGTTATTATTTAGATTAGTCGACAATCTTACATCTCGACAATTGCGAGCTGGCGCAGAGATAAAACTGACCAACAATGAGAGGTTGGGTATCAATTACGACGTGGACGAGACGTTGCCATCCACATCTAAAGCGAACACAGCAGCATCAGAGGTTGGTAGGCGTGTTCCAACTAGTGACTGTACAAAGAATTGGATTGAAGAGAGGGAAAGGGAAAAACGTGTCTTCATTCCTCTATGGGAAGAAGGCGCGGATTTTGACTTGGAGAAACCTACTTTATTTCCAGAGCCGAATTACTTGAAATATAAAGATATGTCCATCACAGAAATCTTTGAAGAGTTCATAGATAATGAACTTATTGAGCACCTAGTTGTGGAAACAAATAAATACGCTGCATTCTTGAATTGCCCTGATCCAAAAATAACTGCAGATGAAATTCGATGTTTTATAGGTATTCTGTTTGTTAGTGGATACAACACACTACCATCAAAACGGCATTACTGGGATACTGGAGATGATATGAGGAATGTAGCTGTCTCTCAGGCTATGCGAAGAGACAGGTTCCTTCAGATTTGTAGATTTTTGCACTGTGAAGATAACACTAAACTAAACAAAAATGACAAGGCTTGGAAAATTCGACCTGTTATGGAGATGTTAAAGAGACGATGCATTGATAACTTTGTACCAGAAGAGAATTTGTCGTATGATGAATGTATGGTAAAATACTTTGGGAGACACAGTTGCAAACAGTTCATTCGAGGCAAACCAATCAGATTTGGTTATAAAATATGGAGCCTCAATACTAAAGATGGCTACTTGGTAAATTTTGAACTGTACCAAGGGAAGGGGCCTAAAGGAAGCCCAGAGTACGAAAAGTTATTTGGAAAAGCTGCTAGCCCCCTCATAGTTTTACTCGATGAGCTTCCTGTTGAAAAGAGGCAATTGAAATATACTTTCTACATGGACAACTTATTTTCCTGCCCTGCTTTATTCTCGTACTTGACATTTCAAGGTTATTCAGCTATTGGAACAATAAGAGAAAACCGTATTCCTAAAATGTGCCCATTGACTAGTAAGCAGACATTCTCAAAAAAGGACCGAGGTTATTTTGAGACTGCAATGGAGAAAAATGACGGGCAGTTATACGTCCGATGGATGGACAATGCAGCCGTGACCATGATTTCCTCTTCTTGTGGCACCCAAGAAGAAGGTAAAGTAAAGAGATTCTCCCAACGTGAAAAGAAAAATGTAATGATTCGAAGGCCGAAAGTAATTGCAAAATATAATTCATACATGGGAGGTACAGATCAAATGGACCAAAATCTCAGTTGTTACCGCGTTGGAATCAGGAGTAAAAAATGGTATTGGCCATTGATTACATGGATGCTGGATGTGGCAATTCAAAACAGTTGGATTCTGTACAACAAAGTAACAAAGAAGCGAATACCTCAATTAGACTTCAAGAGAGAAGTGGCCTGTGTATATTTGCGGATGTACGGTGCGCTGCCCAAAGCAGCGGGCAGGTCAAGCTGTTCACCAGCGTCTACAGATAGCCGAGTGTCGGACTCCATACGATTTGATCGAATTGATCATCTTCCTCGGCACATTGAGAAGAAGAAAAAGAGAAGATGCGCTTTACGTGGTTGTACATCAATTGTGAGAACAGAGTGTGTAAAATGCAACGTTGGATTGTGCATTGATTGTTTCATCCCTTTCCATTCTCGTTAGTTCTTTTAATAAGTTTAATTAAAACGTAAATATTAATATACACTATCAAATCAGTGAATAAAGTTTGTTTAAACTGTATACTATGTGTTTTCATTCAGAGTCAAAAAGTGGGTAGTGTAGGCGCCTAGCGTTGCCTTTTGGCAACAGTCATTATTTCAGTCATTATGACTCCGATTATGTTGAAATCAATTTCTTTATGCTATATTCTACGCATTGAAGCCATGTTCCTTAAAACTCTAAGAAAAGCGAAAAAAAAATAATTTAGGCGTTAATGGGTTAATATAGTGAGATGGATTATAAAAAATTGCAAATGGTTCGGTTCTGTTCCTACTACTCGTGCGGTTTTACTTTCCTTTACCCACTAGATTCTTCATGACTAAAACGTAAATTCTATGATGCGAATATTTTTATAAGAAAAAACTGTAATGAAGACATTACGTGAGTTTAGTTGCCTCGGATACACTCTGTCCTTATAACTAACTCTACTCTGGAACTTGGGGGGCTAAATAACCACATAATTTCACGCAAAATTAAGCAAAAAGTGCTCAAATTTTCGAAAAAATTGTACATGATCTTATTTCAAAATCTATCTTTAAGCAACAGATTTCATTAAGAAAAAAATCTCTCCCTTCATAATTATAGTTGTAGGAAAACGCCGAAAAAAATTTGAATTCTGGCAATTTTTGAAGAATCAGAATTTTCAACGAAAATGAGTTCTGTATCATTTATTAAATGTCCTTCTCACTATCCAACTCCGAAATTTAATCAAAAACGGTGGAGCCATTTTTTGAAAATTTTGAAAAGGTCTCTGGTCTCAGGTCCCATGTAAAGTATCCCCCAAAATTAAAATATTAATGTCAAATTCGAGGGGCCACAGCATCAGCCAGATCGATTGGGATCGATTGGGAAATGTCAATTTTGGTGAAAATAGGCTGAACGGTTTAGCCACAAGCGTTGTTCACGAACGGACGGACGGACTGACGGACAGACAGTTTTGCCGTCATTCGATTTTTCGGTATCAAGGACCCACAAACCATGTATTCTGGCTACATCACGGGAAAGAGGATTTTTTTCTAAATTTATCCACTTTTTCGATACCAGGGTTCTGTAATAAGAGTTTTCTGTCGAAAATTCGCTTTTTTTCCGCGGAGTATTACATAAATTTCTCTCTACTGCGTAAGCGTTTGCAAGAAATTAATAAAAGCAACTGGTCCTTTGAGATTCGTTAAGCGCTTCTACTGTGTGTTTGAACTTCGTACTTTTATTTCACAAACTCGTTGCTCCGCACGTCGCTCGGTGTAGAGTGCGTGGCCGCCCACGCGGTCGATGGAGCACGTGGTTGAGGCCGCGCACCGGGCGGTCGTTCACCCCAGCACGCCCCTCGCCCTTCCCCTGCTTATTGTTCCCCCCCGCACCCTTAGTCGGCGCTAGGGAATTGGCGGAAAACCCCCCGCCCTTGCAAAGGGTTGCTTCGTGGTGGCGGTATTAGAATGCTCTTGCGAGACACGAACAGTCTAGCTACTGCTTTCTTAGCAGCGACTTCGGCCAGCAGAACGAGTAATGATGGATGATCTCACAATCAGTCGGGACACTTCGAGCAAAAGTGTCCTTTTGAGAACATTATTTGGTTTATTTAATGAAATATTAACTGTTTTAATATTGCACCTTATTTGCTTTCACTGGCTTAATGACTTTCACACTTATCATTTGACTCTCATAAGACTCATATTAAATCATGTCATCTTCCGGATATGATAAAAAGTCTTGATTTTCGAATGATATCAGATTTATAATTAATTTAGAGCCTCATTTTTCTTCAATTTAATAATGTGTATTACGTTATAGTACCAAATTATTATTCTTTGCTCTGCTTTCTGTTACGTGTATAAATGTAATCTTTCTCATTTTCAGTTATTCTTATTTAACTAAAACATATAATTATATTATCCAAGGATTACTACAAATGATTTTTTTAATTTTCCAATATCAAGATTATAATAAAAAAAATTTTATGCTTCGAACCCTCAACATTTTAACTTGAAATCTTTCTTTGAACTTTTCCACTTTTATCCCAGAGGGCACGATTTAACTCCATATTGCCAGGGTTTTACAATTTTCTTTGCAAAATGGATAATCACAAGGAGGCGTCGCTGATGTTTAATGAATTATATCGCTATTCAACGAGTTGAAAATTAGGATTTGCTGGAAAGAATATTACACTCAACAACATTTTATTTTACATTTTATTCAACTTTACATACGACTGACAAGTTTTATTATACCAGCTTTCAGGAATGAAGTTATTTGGGAAATTCGTATATATCGTGCACATTTTCTTGCAAATGTGTAAATAATGCTAATAAGGTGGGGTCGAGACACTGACCCCTTCGAGTCCCTGCCACTGAGCTATAAACTCGCTTTAGTATGCGCGACTGAAAAATACGTGGAAAGAAATTTGAGAGTGGAAGAACTTGAAAACAGACTATGAAAGCTTGCGGGAATTCGAGGTCCAACGCAGTGCTATTGGGATATGTAGGGGGAAGTGTAAAGCAATAGGCAAATATGTAAATAGTCGGCGGTTTTCGAGATAGAAATTATTATTTCTGTCACCAAATTAGTGTTCTATATAGCGTTAAGTAAATGGATCTATTAGGTGTCAAAGTTCAGACCCAAAATCTTATTCCCTTTTCAATAAGAGGAGAAGAGGATGGCTTACATAAAATAAATTATTTTTCGCGTAAATTGAAAGTTGCCGTTTATACCTACATACGTTTTCTATCTGAGTAAAAACAAGTTCATTAAAAGGAAAAGAAAAGAACTGACCAAATAAGTAGATATTCTTTCCTCCGCTGCTCTAAATTTAAAGTGCATTTTTCCTAGATATTGTTTACAGGGTGTTCATTAGGTGTGTTAATGTGTGTGAAAGTAAATGAAACAATTACAAGATAACTACCAGTTTGATTAAGACGTCGATTTAAGTATATAATGTTGCCATATATAAGTATATAATGTTGTAACCATTACCCTACTGGGAGTATAAAAAAAATCTGAAAATAAAGAGCAGATTAAATATTTGTGATGTTTTGATCAGAGAACGCTAATTGGTTTTCGGCACAAAATACATCGAAAATAAATGGTTACTAGTAATCGTAATTTTTAAACGGATGAATATGAACTAATTCTGCTCGACAGAAAACAGTAATGTGCTGTAAATTCCAGTACCCGATCTCTTTACACCAATATAGTTGTAAAGAAAACTAGTGTTGCTACAAGGCACATACTTTCTCGCGTTATTAGAAACGGCTACATAATATTGCAATATTGCATTTTCTGAGCTACTACTTGAGAACGTCCATTTCAACCAAGAAGCGAGCAATGCACTGTTGGCAGCGCAGCGCTGTGAAAACTATGTGCATTTGCTTGGCGAATAATATCAATTCTGGCAAAAACGCTTATTTACATCTGTATTCAGATATCAACTTGTTTATCGGTTAGTCATAGTACCTCATACACAGTTCTCGTGGCCCGTAGTTGGTGTGACACCTGTATATATTTCATTAATTTCAACCAGAAATTATGCAAAACTAACCATATTTTCAAACAATTGTGCATGTCTTTTTTTAAAGAGCTAATTTTTTACAACAGACTGTTCGAGATTAAAATCTCTATCTTCAATTTTGTACTTTTGAAATTTTTTTGCAATTTTCGAAAAAAGGAGCAATACCCGAAAATGGGGCTAGTACCATATGTTTCACCGCCCCTTATTACATAAGGGGAGAAACTTTAAAGAAAAAATTTGGAGCAGTTTTTGATTTTTTGCAAAACAATTTTACAAAATTGTACATGACATTTTTTAAAGACCGAATTTTGTACAACAGACTTTGAAGGAAAAATGTATATCTTCAATTTAGTAGTTTTAAAAATTTGTTCTGCAATTTTCGAAAAATCGGGAATTTCAACGAAAATGAGACCTGTACCATTCTCTGAAATGTCCTTCGCACTATTCAACAACAAATTTTAATCAAAAAAATTTGGATCAATTTTTTTGAAAATGTCCGAGAGGCTGCATGTAAATTACACCCCGCCAAAAACAAAATTAAAATGTCGGTTTCAAAATCCAAAGGCCGCGACATCAGCCTGAATGATTGGGAAATATCAATTTTGGAGAAAATCGGCTAAACGGTTTATACGCTAGCGTTGTGCACAGACGGAGAGACAGGGCCGTCAAGCGTTTTTTTTTTTTCGGTATGAAGGACGCACAAAACATGGGACTCACCACGTGTTATAGGAATTTTTCCTATAGTTAGCAACTGGATTTATACACTTTTTCGTTACCAGGCCCGCGCAATAAGAGTTTTTGTGTCAAAAATTTTCCGTTTTCCGGCGCACGATAACAATACTTTCTCTTCTTACGATAGTGAGTGCGAGAAAGTAAAAGAGGGGGAAATTTGATGTAGTCAGTAATAGCACCAACGACGGCGTCATCTCCAGAAAAATCAATCTCGGGAAAAGCTGCAGTACATGGCTTAGTACACTTAGTATACTTAGTACACTAAATTGACTCGTAGCAAAGAGGTAAAGTGGAGCGTTAGCGATAGAGCTGCATGGACCGTTTGATTGAGTACTGCTCCGTCATTTGCCTGGCATTAATCGGAGAAATCATAGAAAACTACCAATCAGAGCTGGAAGCTGCTAACATTCTCTCTCCAGACGGCGGCTGAATTCGACCTAGTGTAGTAGCTAGTGTTGAAAATTTCACCACCGGGGGAACTCAGACCCTAGGCTCTCCCCGTCAGAGTCGCTGCAGAAGCAACAACAATGCTACATCTGAGCTAACTCAGCCGGAATATTATGCCGGTCGTCGGCCCATTGCCTGGATGAGAATTCTAGATCCCGGATCCTTTGATCGTCGTTTTCTTCCAGCAATTCCATGCTGCCATGGTCCGCACAGGACCCTTACAACAGGAAAATTAACAGCAAGATGGAGGAGAAGAACATTAACTAGGAGAAGAAGATTAATAGGAAGAAGACAAAGGTAATCGAGAAGACGAAGAGGAATAAGAAGGTGAACAAGAAGACGATGAAGAAGATGAAGACATAAGTGAACAAGAAGACGAAGAAGAAGAAGAAAGAAAGAAGAAGAAAAGGTGAACAAGAAGACGAAGACGAAGGAGAAGAAGAAGACAAAAGTGAAGAAGAAGAAGACGAAGGTGAACAATAAGACGTAAATGAAGACAAAGGTGAACAAGAAGAAGAGACACAATTTGTTCATTGATTTTCGCGCGCGCTCGTTGTCCGCTTGGTCCGTGTGCGCGGCAGGAGGGGGCGGGGCTGGGGGGGGGCGAAGGCGCGATCGTTAAGGAGCCAGCGGTCGGCGGCCGGACGCCGCCTCCTCGTTCCCCCTGCCTATGCAGATTGGCGTCCACTCACCGGGTTCACCGGGGAGTCGCTTGCCTTCGACCTCTGCGCACACCACTCAGTCGCTCACTCATCGTGCGCGTTCATTCACATTTCCCTACAGATGTTCAGGATAAAGTTGTAAGACAAATGAAAATATCACTAATTTGTTGAGTAATAACCTTATTTGTCTTATGAAGGAATGTGTTCCGCAACTAAAGACGCGCGAAGTTGAACTCTTTTTTTTATTCATAAAAAACCCTGATCTACAATCTCTCTTTTATATCCTACTTCTTGTGCTTTATCCTTCGTATCTGAAACATCATATTACGGCATCATATTTTTTATTCGGCTGAAGGTTAGATCAACTGACACAATGACCTCATAGCACTGAGGCTCAGACACATTGTTTTCATCCACACAAGACGGACTTGTGTGAATTCAAAAGAGAAAATATCTTTGAGACGTTTCCATGATTGTTCTTACGGTTTTAAGATAATGAAGATATATCAATCATTGGACCAGTGCAAATTTCTCACTTTGTGAATCATAGTTTTAAGTGTGAAAATGTTTCCATGATTAACAAAATTTCGAACGTTTCTGACAATTCCTTCTACGGAGTGTTAGTACTTGCCCAAAATGTAATAGACCGTCCAGATCTGCCTCATTTTTCAGATTGTGGCGTGTGAAATGTGCGTTCCTTCGGGGACAGGAAAACCTAATTTTAAAGGTCTGGGAAGCACCGCGTCCGATTTGCGTCTGGCGCAGTGTCGCGTGTGTTGCGGGTTGCGCGTGCGCCTGCGCCTCCCTATGTCATTGAGTTGCTATCTGAACATCTTTGTTTCGCCTTCAATCTGTTAGGCCTGTGGGGTAATTCCCCGCTCAGCTGCAGCACTTACGAGATTTTGCGTCAAATACTTCTAATAAAAAATACAAAACCGTCATCTCTTCCGAGAGCGTAGTATATAGAGGGGATTATCCATGGAAAATGGATAAGCATAAGTGTAACCATGGCCAAGTTCAAACTGAAACCCACGACTATTGGAAAGGAGGAAAATGCTGCCTTAGCGACCTTCGCTATCCCGCGCAAGTTTTTTCCTTTCCCACTCTCCCACTCCTGCCTGTCGCGGTAGTCTTCCCTGTGATACCTCGTCACATCTGTAACATCATATAAATCTCCTAAATGATACAAGCCGCGTTCCAAGAAGATAAACGAGTTTGAAAGATACTACCTTTTATTTTGTGCGATGCTTTAGGTGTTCAAGAAAAGAGTGATCGGTATTGATGTATACTGTAAATGATATTTCTTAGAAGTTATCGTTTTGTATTGTTGGTTGTAATTCTCGAAAACATGCATTAATTAATGAATTGTTTGTAACAAATTTTGTGCTTTATGTTCTCAATCGATTCTTTACTTTATGGTCTCACTACTTCCCACCTTGCCTGAATCAGGAGTCATTTCATTTTTGCCAATGCCCTGTGCCGTAGTTGTTCACTCAATTCACTCGCGACCAGGTCGAATGTTCGCACTGCCCTCCGCCCACCGCCGACCCACTTCACCAGAACAAATCACCTCCAACGCCCAGTCGCGTGACTTCTTCCATATCTCTCGGACTCTCTGCCGGCGAGAGTGAATTATTGAAAGAGCGTGAAATTACAGGTTTTCACTTGCTGCTAATAGGTTGGAATGAAGAGTTCTTTCAACCTTTGAATTTTATAAGTTTTCTCCCAATATTGACGGTTTTTTGCAATATTTGCCAGAAGTACGTAAATTTTAAATGTTACCGGTTTTGGAAAAGGACTTTTAAGAGTCTAACTAATAGGATAAAGTATTTCTTGAATAGTCTCTATGTATCTGATTTGACGAGTGAAGTATTTTTGTTAAAGTTGAGTAGATAAAAATCAGCAAATTGTCTTCTTTTTTGGTCTACTGGTGGGACTCTTCAACCGAAAGTGATCACTTAAAAAAACACATGATAAAATAACGTAAAAAATTGTTTTTTAGAAACAAAAATTCTAAGACTGATATTTTCTTCGTTTAGTATTTCAGCTTTAGGGTGAAAAATATGGCCTAAAAGGAATGTGAAAAATTGTGTACAAAATATAGAAAACTCTGTCAAGAAACATGTTTATTTTCTCCCAAAATTCCCAATATTGAACTATATTTCTTGACAATTTTACGATAGGATTTATAAATATTTTCTTTATTTTCTAAATGAAAAATATTCTGTTGTTAAAGGTGAATTTGCAGATTCACGAAGTGTAATTCCTTTTGATACTGACATTTTTCTAATGTTAGATTTTTGTGAAGTGCTCGTAGCAGTTAGCTTCGTAGTCCGACTCCTTTGGGACGGCTGTGGCCGGGGGCGCTGGTAGTTGCCGAGTCAGAGGCGGAACAATCGAAGGGCGGCGCCCGCTTCGCCCGGCGGAGCAGGAGGGCGCGGCGCGGCGAGCGCTGTCCGCAGTGGCCACCGCCCGGGGCGGGGGCGGGGCGGGGGCGGGCCCGCTGCGGTTCGTGACGGTGGAGGCTATTCGCGGCCGGCCCGCGCCGGGCTGCGCCGCGCCGCTCGGGTCAACCGGGGGCAGGGGCGGAGGCGGGCCGGCGCTGGGCGATGGCCGGCACACCCAGCCAGCGCCCGGGGCGCCTGCTGCCTCCCACACCCGCGCGCCTGCCCGCCCTGCGGTCACCGCCCCGCTCCCTCCCTTCTTCCCCTGCCCCCTTCCCACTTCTACCTTGCCCTCCTCTTTTCTTCCATCCACAGCTCCCCCGCCCACTCTTCGACGATGAGTGGCGTTTCCTCATGGTGCCATCCTCCCGCATCCTCACTCCCTCTTCAAACCTTCTAATACCCCACTCACTCCTTCTCCACACCTAATCTAATAAGAATGTATTTACATCCCATTCTTTCTAAGATTCTTACTTTTTTATATTCTCGCACTACGTGTACTAAAGAGAAAGTTTTGTAATACTGCCGCGGAGTGTCGATTTTTCAACAGGAAATCGCAGGTATTGTCGGTCCTAATTTCGAAAGAATGGGTAACTCTTGTTCCTGAAGAAAAACTCCTGTAATAAGTTGTGTCGTTAGAATCTACGTTTTGTGGGTACTCCACTCCGAAAAATTTGTTTCCGACAGAATGTCTGCCCGTTTATGGACTACCCCAGCACCTAAAACGTTCATACGATTTTCTCCAAATTTCATACTCCCCGATCGATCTCGCCCTGCGAATTGAAAGCTATCTATCTCTCTACACCTTCTCCATTCAACATCCGATCTTTAACTTATCCGCTACCTCTCGATCACAAGCTCTCTTGCCTTCGCAACAACTTCACAAACCTTACCTCTTAATTTCCCCTTTTCCGGAGTGAAACATACGTAAAGCAAATCTCGTTATCAAACATAAATCTAGCTTTCTTACTACCTTTTTTCCTTACTGAATAAAGGTATCTCGATAAACTATATCCCAATATTTTCTTGTATAAATCATTACACTTCGACAATGGACTACTCTTACGTACTAATGACCATGCATTGTCCGGAAAAAATAAATTTGCGCTCTACCTTTAATATTTATAAGTCACCTACGTATAGTAAAAAGAGGGAGAGGGTATTCCAGTGAATGAAAACGTGCTCAGATAGTACCTCTGTCTCTCCTTGCATTTTTTCATTCCATCTCCGCATTGAATGGTCATTTTCGTTTATCACTGTCTCTTGTCATTCTCATTTGAATGCCCATCATTGACTCACCATTTTCCAATGTCCATAACTAATCAATCTTGGTCGATAGATGATTTCTACTGGGGCGATTAAGCGAAATTTTATATACTGGGAATCTCCTTTGAATTTATCTTCTGTAATTTAGAAAGTAATTAAATGGAGAACCCTTCTCTGTAAATACTGCTTAATGAATATATTATTCGTTTCGTCAAGAATTGCACATGTTGTTAGATAGAGTTGGTCCCATGCATGAAATATAATCCAGACCGATCACGACACAGCAGTTGATTGTTAGCTCTACTCTACCTACACTCATGTACAAGTGAGAGTGAGATTTTTATCTCGAAGCAATTTGTATGCTAGTATTTACATAAAGGGTTCGTTGGTCTCCAACTAATCGTATTTTCTCGCGGTCGTAGAGAAGTGGGGCGACTTACAGTGTGGCAGACTGCCTCAGTACTTCTCCTCTGAATGCCGTGTTTAAAATCTGTGTATTCCGACAATGTGGTGGACGAAGTGGATATGCGGCAGATTTTCCTAGGGGTTCTTCTGATTTCCCTGCCTTTGAATCCTCCATTTCTTCCCTTTCTTTCACGTTAAGTCAAAAGCATTATTACCCTCCTATCCACCAAATCATTCATCCATTCCGGGCATGGCCATAAATCTTTGTATGTAGTGCTGGTATCATAGAACACAATACAGGTCGAAGGTAAATGCTATATTATCTGAAAAATTATTTGCATTATGTACACTTCGATTCGTGGATTGAAAATTAACAGTTTGCCTAACGCATTCTGTCTCTACCAACAACGTACGAAGTTCGCTATGGTCCCTTATAACACATTTTGAAATGAAATAAGCTGAAGTGATAGTTATTAAATTTTAAATATGCCAACTTGAGTATTGCGCTTAGCTTTAACTTTGTTTCGTTTCCTTCTTAGTTAATTGTAATTACTTTACTCTGCTTTCTTTAACATTAGAATCCATATTTTGCTCTTTAGTTGTTTTTATTGTTTTGTCCATGAAAACCTATTTTAAGATCCAATTCCCTTTTCTTAGAACATTTACAAACTCATTAAATTTTATATCCCCTGAACGTCCCTCCCCTGCTCTGGATGTTGTTAGTAAACTTAACAATAAAGATTTCATTTCAATTTATGCTCCCTTTTTAATTTGTTCTCATCGCAAACACAAAAAGGCGGGAATGGAAGTGCAGCTGAAGATTTAAATCTTATCATTGGTCCCGTGAAGTTATACGGAGAAAGTCGGTTGACCTGTCCCATTTCCTTTTCTTGCAGACCATTGCAATCCTTCTTCGTCGCAGGAAACAGCACTTCGTTTCACGGTGACATATTTAGGACTCCTATTTGTAATGGGAAAGCTAGTAACGATACAGAATCAAAGACCGAAATAAGTTGATTTAAGTATCACATAAACCAAGTATAATTTCGTTAGGGTATAATTTCTTAGGATATCGTGTATTTAATGTTGTGGGAAATCATATTCCTCAAATAATATCTCTAATCATTGTTGTGTGACGATAAATTTTAGGAATACAGTATATATGTATATATTCTTCCAATATTACTCGTTCTGCGTTTTGGAAAAGAATTAATTTAATTTACTGTAGTTAAACCTAACATTAGCGTTTAATTTATTGTCACATTGTAGAAGCAATAGTTGTTACTGAATTGTTTTGCGTCGTGTTCGCTACCCTCGCGTCACCGCCGCCTCCGCTCTTCTATGCTCCAATGGCAGTCGTTCTGTGTGCGGCGAGGGGAACGGTGGCCACTAAGAGGGGACTGTCAAGAGGGCAAGCAACTCGCGTAGTTAAATACTCTCCTTCTTTCTCTCTCCTCTCTTGTCTCCTCTGTCTCGTCTCATCTCTCTCTCTCTCTTTCTCTCTCTCTCTGTCCCCTCTCTCTCGTCTCCTCTCTTCCTCTTGTGCCCTTTCTCTATATCCGTTGTCTCCCCTCCCTGTCACTTTTGTCTTTTCCTCTCTCTTGTCTTTCCCTTCTCTTCGCGCCTCCTCTCTTTCTCTCCCTCCCCCCGACGGGCCCTGGAGAGCGCCCCTGGCCGCGTGTGCGAGTGCTCGCAGTGACGTGGGAGTGCCGGATCTCGCGCGGTCGGGGGTTGGGGTCGGGGCCGTGGCCTGGAGGGGGCGCGGGGGCGGGGCGGGGCGGGGTGGGGTGGGGAGGGGCGGGAGGGCGTATCGCCAGCGATCGCGGCCGCCGTCATGCGATCGCATTAATATGGTAAGACGCCGCGCGGCGCGGCCCGGCGCAGACGGGAGGGAGGGAGGGAGGGAGGGAGGGAGGGAGGGAGGGAGGGAGGGAGGGAGGGAGGGAGGGGGAGGGAGGGTGGGAGGGAGGGAGGGTGGGAGGGAGGGTGGATGACCTGCGAAAGCGGGAGCAGAGGGGCAGGATGAAGAAGCGTGGCGGAGGACGAGTTGTTAAGTGGATGGTGGAATGGGTAAGTGAATGGGGTAAGGAGCCAGTGAGAGAGCTAGTGGGTGAATGAATGGACAGGTGGGGAGTGTGCATAGGCTGGATTGATTCATTGATTGATTAGGTCCCGGGTGCATCAACATTTATGATTGTTGTTCCCTTAAAAGTAGTGAGTGTTATGTCTTAGGAGATGGCGATACTCCTCCCCCGCTTGTGCGTGAGGTCCGGCGCCGACCTTCACGACTTCTTCGTGGGTTTCTCCCCAGGTATCTCCCAGCGGAGCCTCGTCACAACCGGCAAGAGCTCCTGACTGGTGTCCCAGCAAGTGTGATGATGCAGTGCATGTAAGGGGAGATGGAAGGAAATAGATAAGGAAGTGAAGATCGCGCGCGTCCGTGGTCTGAATGTTAGACGGGCCACGGGAGCAGACGGACTTCGTTTCTGGCAATCCAGGCAACCAATTTTTTGGCCCGTTCAGGCCAGTAAACGATTCTTCTGACGCTTCTAAAGCAATTGGCTATCGCCGAGACAGCTTCGTCCCACGAAATATAATCTCCCGCCAGTCCCATGGGCTGGCGCGCCAGCTGTTGAAGCCTCCAAGTGTCAGTTCATTGCCTAAAGTTAGGTATAGTAGTCACGAGTAATTTACATTGTTCCAATATCGTAACTAAGAAATATATGGTAGGAAGTTATCCAAATTATGACAAAAAGCAGATGAGAATATGTATGAATGTGAAAGAGGTCATCAAATGGATGTAATTAGACGGGCAATAATAATACCGAATTTCAAAGAGCGTGCTTTTTTACTGTCATCACGTTTTTAATTAAAGTTGCGTTAGACTAAATTTTAATCACAGAATTATGCATATCATTTATGATAATAACATCATAAAAGGAAGTTTTAAAGCGTTCTTTTCTTGCGCTGTAGCTACGCAAGTTCACTGTTATCATGCGAAAATTATCTGGTTGGCGGAATGACAAAAATAAGTGGGTGTAAAACGGCTCAAGTACCAGTTATCCAACGTTTGTGAAATGAATGAATCATTTCCAAGTGTTAATCACCGACCTCACTTCCCGATGAGTTTTGGCTACACAGCTTCTCAAAAAAACCGCCCACATGACTGAATAGATTTTACCTGAGACGCTCGTGATCACAAGGACGGGTACAACGGAACGGATAAAACTTTGGCGTAGCCCGAACGCATGTGGAGCTGCGGCGCAGGGGCTGTGGGTTAGTGGGCAGGTGGAAAGGTGAGAAGGTAAGCGGGCCCGCGAGAAGGGGCTGCATGCATTAAGATGGCTATCTGCGGACGGTGTGCGAGGTTGTGGGTCACTGAACGGACGGGCGGACGGTCTGACGGTCGGTCAGGGGGAAGGAGTGGTCGGCGCTTCGCGGCTTGCCTGACCTGGCCTCGCCCCCGCCCCCGCCCCCCACCCCTCTGCGCGCCTGATCCACATTTAGGCTGCCCGATGCAGTGGAGACGGCTGCCGTTGCGCTCGTCCTTGGCGCTGCCAAGAGGATGAAGCCGAACACAGAACATTAATCTCTACTAGTTCGTTGATTCATCAGTAATACCGGTCGCGTCAACTGAGAAGGTTATTATTCCCGTAAATATGGTGCATGCTTTTATTAGCCCTGATCTTCCTCCTTTGGATGGTGCGATAACAACCATCCCGTCGAATTGCGGGGTTTGCCTCAACCAGGTATCTCCCAGCGGGGCGCCGTCCCAGCCGGTACATGCTTTGAGCTCCTGATTGTTCTCCAGGAATGGGTGGTAGTGTATGTAAGGTTGTGTAAGAGGTGAGGTAGGACAAGGAAGTTAATGGAAAGATCGCGTGCGGTTCGTGGCCCGTTTGTTAGGGTACTTCTCCGGCATTCACCTGGTTTTGATCGGAGAAACCACTGAAAAATTCCGATCAGAGCATCCGGCCGCTAGAATTCTCCCTTAGTCGGCAGCTGAACTCATCCCAGTCTATAGTATCGAAAATCCTGCTACCGACGGGTCTCGAGCCCTACGTCCTCCCGGTCAGAGAATAGGCATGGACATCAGTTGATGTTAATAGTTTATCATTCATCATAAATATTGAAGTATTGATTTATCAAAATTTATGTTGCGTAAATACGTATAAAAAGTGAGGATGAGACTCTCCCCCGAGAGAACGGGAAAGAAAGAAGAGACTCACAGAGAGAGAGAGGGGGGGGAGGAAGGCCGACGTATTCCGCCATCAGTATTGCTAATTTGCAGAAATCGAAAGTCGTAGCAGCCTCCAGCCATGTGCGATGTGTCTGTGGTTTTGCTAGGCACCCAGCAAATCGAGTAAAATCCAAAGATAATGAAAAAGTGTCGAAAATCCAAAAATACTGAAAAATGCAAATATGAAGACTCCAAAGAAGCAACCGCTCGCCATTAGTATTTGCTATTTACGTGATTTGATGTGTTATAGTAACTTATTTTATATTCTTGGCATCTAAAGAACTATTGATACATATATATATATATATATATATATATATATATATATATATATATATATATATATATATATATATACATGAGGGGGAGATAGAGGAGAGAGAGAGAGAGAGAGAGAGAGAGAGAGAGAGAGAGAGAGAGAGAGAGAGAGAGAGAGAGAAGACGGAACACGCAGTCAAAATTCCCGCAGCGCGTCGTGCATTTGCAACTCTTCCGTTGCCTTCTTTTGCCTCGTGAGCCAATGGCGATATTTAGTATCTTATCTTATGTTGCGAATTTACTATTGGTCAGCGTCGGTTCTGCTCAGCTTGACCGATGCCGATGTCAGGCAGTGACGTCGCCAACGCGCCACATTCAACTTGGCGGACCGCCTGAACTAACGTTTCAACTCATTGTCTCGAGTTCTTCTTGCGTGGGTGCGGCATATATTCGACTTCGACTCAAATCTCTCTATCTCTCTCTCTCTCTCTCTCTCTCTCTCTCTCTCTCTCTCTCTCTGTATATATATATATATATATATATATATATATATATATATATAGTGAGAGAGAGAGAGAGTTTTGGGGAAGAATGTTATTTTGTTTAAATATTTAATTGTTGCAATGTTAAGCGAGTATTCTCTTTTTTATTCTTTTTCAGTAGTGGACGCGCAACGTTTTGGAAAACCATTTTGTGTCGTTTCGTTCAGCATTATGTTTGCCTCTGCTGGTCATTTATGCCTAAACTTTATTATGAGAATTTTACAAAACATGAGAAAGTAAACTGTTTACAAGTGTTGAAAACCTTTTAGGTGTGTTTTCTCGCGTGTCTGAAGAAAATCTCACATCCTGGCGATCTGCAATGATTAGGAGGGCCTATTGTGAAATGGGGCACGTGTGTGCTAGAAGTTGGAGCCGTTGTTGGTTTGCATTCTCTGTGCTATTTAGGACTTCGGACTGGCGGGATGCCGGTCCTCCGCTGCCCCGCTCGGAAATTGTAAACTCAAGTAGTAAATGAACTACAGACAGGTGATATCTGAGCCTATCGTTATTAGTGTTTATGACAATATTTTAATGATTTTATGTTCTGACAACATTCCCTTTTGTATTGAAGTTCCGAATTCTTCGAACTCTATGTCCATGTCATTAAGTTGCTTGCGAATAAGCGTGTTTTTACAAATCGGCCTTTCGCGTCAGTATACGTCTTCAAATGTTCTCTCAACTCTATCAAGCTATACACGAACATATTTGTATTTGTAAAAAAAGTTATTGTAATAACTAGAGCCCGGAAGTTAGGCAAAATGCCTTTTTGTTATTGTTACTATTTCATGACTTTTAACAACAGAAATCACTTAATGGTGCTTCTGACGTTGTTTTAGTCGATTTTCATTTTGCCTTTTTTTTTACTACTTTAGCTATTGCCATTCTGTCACACTTTTGCCTTTTTCTGCCTTTAATATCATTATTTTTATTTTTCTCATGGCAGAAATTTCGATCAAGCTGGATATATACGTGCAAGCCTAGGCAACACGAAGTCACGGTCGTATTTTGTCTTTCTGTTAAAGTTGCTGTGTTAAAAATTATTTTTTAATTTTTTCATGGATACCGACAGGCTCTAATTGCTCACGAATAATCCCATCCTACTTTTCAGTATGGTCTCGAATCCCTTTTGAGGACAGCTCTCTGTATATGATATACCCTTCCCAGTGCAGGCGATTGTACAAGTACGAAGAACGAAAAATAAAATTCCGTTTTCACTGATTCCATTTCAAGATTCAAAAGGGAGTCCACAATGTCATTTCGAAAAGACAGCGTTGCGAATAAAACAAATTCGTAGCCATTATATCGGATGGTCAGGTGGAATCAAGATTACAAAGAAAAGTTCGTTTCCTCACACAACTAATGTAAATTTTAGAGTTAGAATAAAAATGTGAATCACTTTAATTACTCATTTTTTTACAATAATTCGTTTTGAATGTGATTTTTATTAGTTTTTATGCCATTTCAACCCTCTACTTTATCTATAAGAAATGCCTTTTTCCATGCCTATTTTAGGTAAAATGACTGAACTTCTGGGCTTTAGTAGTAGCTTAGTTAATGTGGATGATTATTTTCCCCGAGAGGGAACCCCAGCACGCTTATGTGCCGGGGAAGCTAAATCCAAGCCTGATTTTGTATTGACGATGCTTGGGTGGGTTGCAGGTTGGACGGCGAGGAGGTGCGGCTGATGCTGTGGGACACGGCTGGCCAGGAGGAGTTCGACGCCATCACCAAGTCCTACTACCGGGGCGCGCAGGCGTGCGTGCTCGCCTTCTCCACCACCGACAGGGACTCCTTCGAAGCGGCGCACTCGTGGAAAATGAAGGTATGCGGCTCAAGGCACCAACTAATGACACCGCAGTGCATATGACCGGGAGGTCCTATGGTCCGAGTCCCGGCGGTGGCAGAATTTTCGACGAGTTGATAGATAGCTACGGCGAATTCAGCCGCTGTCCGGTGCAGAATTCTAGCACCCAGCTGCTCTGAACGGTAGTTTACTTTGGTTTCTCTGATCATCACCAGGCAAATACCTGAGCAGTACTCTAATGAATGGGCCACAGACCCCATACGATTTTTCCTTTCCTGTCCTATCTCTGTGCTTATCCCGTGTCACCTTACATACACTAACACTTCCCCGCACTACACTACCTCATATGTTAGGAGACCAGCGGGAGCTTGGAGCTTGTCCCGCCTGGGACGGTGCTCCGCTGGTGGGAGTTACCTGGTTCAGGAAATTCCCGCCAGCCGACGCCGGATCTCGTCTTCCAGCGGGGAAAGATCACACTCGCCTCTCGGGACAAGACGACAAACACTTGCACTACACTTACGGAACTAATAATCTTGGCGGTTGACGCGCCCGAAATCACGAATCAATTCTCCGCAAGTCTCCGCCGTCGGCGCTCCCCTCGCCCGTCCCTCCCCCTCCCAGCCCCACTGGCCCGGCCCGCCTCCACCGAGCCCTGCCCGCCCAACTGGCTCGCAATCCCTGAGTTAATTGCTTTAAACAAAACTTTCTAGATAAAAAGAATTTTGGGGTAATGTTTTGAATCGCCTCTATGTTTTTTCTCGACCGCTCTCTAGTATTTATGTAATATTTAGTTAAAATTGCTACATGCATTCCAAAGTTATGCTAGAACTGGTACATATACATTTTTATAGATGTACTAGTGAAAACCCGTCAAAATTTGACGGTGAGATCTGAGATAAATGTAAAATACTGTGCCCAGACTAATGTTCACAATACGTTGCATTGTTTGGATCTTCAGGGTATAACGAAGATATTCTGTGATGTGAGTTCCCAAAATTTTGAACACGTATGGCTCATGACCCGGTGGCAATGCAATATCGGCGCCAAATGACACAAAAGAATGACCACTATTATACTGACGGATATTATTTCTAAATTTCTTTGATGTGCCATCATGTCCTATAAACAATTTTGATTTCTTCTGGCGCATTGCTCGAAGGTAAACTTATTTTCCCATTTAAGCAACACAGAGTAAACTCGTTTGCAGAATTTATCTCACATGCGAAGTACAAAGCAGAACAAAACTGACATTTCGTAGACAACGACCCAGCAGAAAACGAAATGACCTCACTATCACGACACTTACGCTGACTTTCTCTTTCCCTGCGTCCAGTTAATGTACGTTTGCGTCTTTTGGGGCGTGGGTAACGATTCGGAATTCGACATAACCTGTGAACAACTTCACTACTTCAGTACAACCGAGCAAAACACACTGTCCGAATGTTCTCTACAAAATACACCACAAAAGCAAATACATGCAAACTGTCAACGCCACAATGCAATAATTACACTGAAACAAAGCCTTGATGAATTGTAAACAAATCTCAACAATCAAAACAAAACATCAAGCAGCGCCACCATGAAGCAGCGTGGACATCTATCGAATTATATATATATATATATATATATATATATATATATATATATATATATATATATATAATTATATATATATATCGATTTTGAAACAGCCACCCTTTGGAAGAAAACAATTGACTATTGATAAGCGTACTGTTAAAGTACGCTTATCAATATAAGCGTAAGTTATATTTTATTAATTAATTTACACCGTAAATATTGGTGAATCAACACAAACAATATCTGATAACACATCTAGGGATAACATTCTTTAATTTAAAGGGAAAAAATACTACAATCGGTTCAGTTGACGCTCTAAACGAAGTCATGGCAAAATACCTTATTTTTTTAAATATATAGATGTAAGGCCGATACGGTGCACGGGCAAATATTTTGGTATTAAAATCATTTATTTAAAAAAAACAGAGACTTATACACGTGTGATTGAATTATCAAAATATGTAATATTTGATTTCATTTTACATATATTTCAAGATTCTACACATGCAATTGAAAAAGTATACCCAGAGATAAACCCAAGAAAATGTAGTAATAGATATATCGTAGGTCTTATTTTGTAGATGACTGCCAAAGAAGCATGATTCGGTCAGATTTTAAGGATCTAGAACGCAACTGTTGAATTTGCTTCTTGAGGATCAGATTGACGTAACTACAAGGTTTGCAATTTTTCATTTGCAACTACTATCAGAATCAGAACTTATTTCTGCACCCCAGGAGCAAATAAACGTATCACTAGGAAGGTTAGAAAAGAAGTCAGGATTTGACGTACCTACAAAATTCTATATTTCCATAGAGTCAAAGGAATGTAAGAGGTTTTATATTTGTCTGAGTCCAAATATTTCATGTGCGTAGTTACGTCAGTCTGACCCTAGGGTAGCGAAGTTTGCGCGATTGCGACGTGTGTGTCCCGGGCTGCATGTGCGCCTGCGGAGTTCTTAGCGGAAACTACACAATTTTTCGTCTTAAACACTACATATCCCGGGGGGTTAATTCTCTACCCAGCAATAACTAATTTGTGAGGTTGTGTGTTGATGGCGTCTTATACACCGTACAAAACCGATATATTTCTGTAACCTGTTACAATAATTTTATTAAAGAAATAGGGAGGGTGCTGTATGGTTACGAGATCATGTTTAATTTTGCATGAACAGCAACTAATAGTGTTTCACGTAATGACTGAGTTTTGCCATCGTCTGTTTTTCCTTTTTTGGTGCCTGGGTATCATCTCGGAGCTAATCACGGAAACCGCGATAGGTCTACACCCGAGAATCATTCCCTAAAATGCAGTTAATGCAAGAAAATTGTGATTGCAATTATGACTCATGAGAGTAATTGTAAAAATGAAACAAATGCATATTACATATAACTAAATAGATTTAAATGGCTAAAAATTTTCGTTGTAGCGCAAACATGCTAAAACTGGCACAAGTCGCCAATGACCTTCAGGTTCGCATTCGCAGACTTAGCCACGTTATTGTAATGTCAATAACGCAACTCCAAAGACAGAAAGAAAACTATTAAAATTGCTTTATAGCATGAGTGTTGAATCTTACGATTTTGCTAATTTTCGTGATATCCTACCTTACTATTTATTTAGGAAAACGATTTCAAAACGATTAAAAATATGAGTCCAGTTTTGTTTATCAATTTAATAATTATTCACCAAGAATTTAATTATTTTTTTGCAGGTTGAAGATGAATGCGGAGAAATTCCTACAGTCCTGGTACAGAACAAAATTGATTTGGTGGACCAAAGTGTTGTTGACCCGTAAGTTGAAGTTAATTTCCTCATATATTTATTACAAAGAACATTTCCCGGAAATATTGATGTCACATATATTGTTTTGGGTACACTTGTAAGTTTACCCTTCGGAAATTTTGTCTTTTCACTGAAATAGTGAATAAAGTTCATGAAATTACTAACTGAGTTTTTCATTTGACCTGATAAGGAAAAAATTCTATATAGACTTCATCTCTCAGTACTGAATTTTATTATTGCATAGTTTTTGTGCACATTTCTGATAGAATGATTGAAAAATATACCTAAAATCATGAATGAGGTCTCTTCCTTATAATATAGGTACGTGCGGAATGAGTGACACTGAAAGTGATATCGTCGTTTCATTGGACTAGAACAGAAAGACCTAATATTTTGACTTTCTCTTGTACTGCTTTATAGTACAGGGAAAGGTGTGCTGCTGCATAGAAATGAACCGAATTTTCAAAAGAAAAACACATTTATGGGTCTCTGATTCTCAAAAGTATAGAATATCTTCTTCGAAACCTAGAATATTTCTTTATCATTCACATAGTATACGATAAAGGAATACATGCAGTAAGTCAAAATTCACGTTTAGGGTGTCCTTGATACTGCAATAGAAGTTTTTTCTGAAAACATCGAACATGCACATATTTCATCAAAAGGGATATTCTGATCTGGTCTGCCATGGCATGCTCTGCCACAAATCCAAACTCTAAAAACTCGGCATCTCACACTACCTTCTCCTAATTAAAAAGGGTTCTTTATACAGTTACCAGGTGCACTTCCTTCTCCTATCTTGGCAAGTTCTGTCTTAGCTCCAGCTTGGTTTAATATCTTCACACAATGTCTCACTGACCACTCCAAACACCTCCCCAGTTCTCTTCACTGACATGAATGTCATATACTCAACTAACCAAGTACTGGAGTACTTGATGTTCAAAATCACCTACGTCATATCTTTGATTGGACCAGCAAATGATGAAACAAATTCAACCCTATAAAAAAATATAAAGTCAAACTCTTCTCCCTAACCAGACCCCCTTTCCTCCCCTTACCTCTTATCTGTCCTCTGTTAACATACAACTTTACATCCATCCCGCAGTTACCATCCAACTCCAGTCAGATACCTCAGAGTTCTCTTTGATCTCCGCTTTACCTGGAAATCTCAGATCCACCATAGAGTTGTTCTAGCCCCACAAAGAGCTCACTAGCTCTTCCACTCCTACATCAACCCCTCCTCCCTCCAAATCCAAAATTATGTAAAACTACTAATATTTGAGAAAAATGTGCATGATATTATTAAAGATCAGGTTTTGAAGAACATATATCATTGACAGAAAATTGGATATTTTCAGTAATGTAGTTCTAGGAAATGTTTAACTTTTACAATTTTCAGAAATTAAGTGAATTAAATGAAATTAGAACCTGCACTATTTTTAAGGCATATATATGATGAATTAGTTTTTCTTTTGGAAACTTTACTGTCATATATTATTTTACAGTAAACTCTCGTTACCATGAACTCGCTTAACACGAATTTCTTCGTAACACGAACAAAACTTTGGTCCCGGCAAGGGATTACAGTAATTTGGACATTTGCAATCCTCGGATAACACAAATTTTTATAACACGAACTCCGATTAGTTCGGTGCTTTTGAATTCGTGTTAATGAGGGTTTACTATATTTATAACATACAATATTATAGAACATTGTACAGTTTATTCAAGTGAATGGAATTCTGCATCTTTAGTTAGGAAATATGCTTTCTTGTTTATTTTACTTCTAAATGTATGCCGTGGAATTTAAATCTTGCTTCTTACCTTGATAGGTCTGTTTGTTTTTGCATTCTTTAGAGAAGAAGCAGATTTATTAGCGCGAGCCTTGGGCTGTCGACTGCTGCGTACCTCAGTGAAGGAAGATATCAATGTTAATGCTGTTTTCCACCACTTGGCTGCCAGTTGTTTGGCTGAGTTACACGAGCAAGAAGAGGAATACAGTATGTCCGGCGGTGGATTCATGCCTCTTACAATCAGTAAGTAATACCTTTCCACTTCAAGACTTACTCAGTTATTAACTGACAGAACATTCTCAAGGATTTATTTTATATTAAATTTCCATTATTTTTAATTAAATAAAGTAAAACCTAGTCGGCCCGGTGGCCGAGATCGCTAAGGCAGTAGTGTCGTAGTGATCTCGGACCGAAGGGTCGCGGGTTCGAGTCCCGCCTCGGACATGGTTGTGTTTGTGTTCGTCCTTTCACCCCTTATCATCACCATATCGTTTCATCCTCATAGTTACCATACCGTTAACAGCAATAGTGGTCGCTAATGACCTAAGATGTTGATGCGACCTTAAATAACCAATAAAAAAAAGTAAAACCTACTATTAAATTCTACCTACTTAAACACATTGCTACTCTTTCACTGCAATTTCTTTGCTTTTTGAGAAAATATAAAATAACTCTTTCTATACTTTTTTAATATTTTTTAGAAGACATGTAGATTAAAAGAGTTTCATAAACATGTACAGAGAAAATTTAAAACAATAAATAGTAAATTGAAGGGGCTTTACCCCACCCCAAACAAAATCACTTTTTATTCTTTTTAAGATTTAAGTTCTTAAAATGATATATCATGGTTTCAATTGAATTTTTTTAATGTTTTACATGTGTTGAGTACACATTTTAAAAATAAAATTAGCGTTTTTGATTATTTTAACATTGCGTAAAATAATGTTTAGTTGAATGTCTGTTGGTTGCTAACACTACCATTCAACCAATTTTGCTTCAAAACTTCATTTTCATTATCACATCTTCAGATACTCTGAAAACACTCTAATATATTCCCATAAACACGAAGTTCATCTTTTGAAACAATAATAAATTGTAATTTTTGCAAAAACTTTATTGCACAAAAAAGATAGAATGATATCTGCAATAATTAATTAAATTTATTTAATAATTGTGAAGACAGGATTAAATTTTATCTTGTAATTAACTTTTAACTCCTTTGTGCTTGTTACCTATTCTTATTCAAAGCCTCATTACTCTCCAAGCATTGATCAGTAGGGACAAATTGGACTTATTTAAAATTCTATATTCAATAATATTGTATGTGGTGGTATTCTGAGGTTTGAATTTTACTGTTTTCACTTTTAAAACTTCCACTTGCAGTTTTCATCTCTTTTCTTTTCCATATTTTGAGTGTGTACATGATTTTAACATCAAGATCCATAGACACAATAGCATAGAATAGAAAGAAAGTTCTCTAGCATAGAAACAAATACAGGTATGATGAAAATCACATACATTTCTCTTCCAAATTTATTCAAAAAGCCTTTTTAAATCTATCCATAAAAAGTGCTATAATATAAAATGCCAAACATGATTAATTGATGCAATTTTTAAAACATGGTTTTTGGTAATGTTTCAGGTTCATTTAGCCCAATGAGCCAGAATGGCAAGAATCATTATGGTAATGAGACAATTGTTTTACAATCAACAAAGCAAAAGAGTCACAAAAAGAAAAATGTGCTGCGGAATGCCTGCAGAATATTATGATACTTCAACGAACAGCATTGGTTTTGAGCAATGCTCCAATATAATGAACAGTTATGTGAACTGAAATGAATATTGGTGCTAATTGAGTATATTTGCAAACTAACAGTTTTATGAACAGAGTTAGAAGGAGTTTATATGTTGATGAATGATGACTGAATTAGTTACATTGTGAAATATAGGAAAAGTGAAGATAGTTTTCCATTGTATATTTGACACGTAGTGACTCTGGTCAGAAGACATCTCAATGAACATTCATCAGTGTTCTATGCAGATTTCTTCACATGTACTTGGTTTATGAATGAGCAACCGTCTCCTGGGGAGAACTTGCAGACTTTAGTTTTTTGACTGTCGAATGAATGGTGTATGTTTGTAAGGGATACAAATAGTCTTCTCCAGGGCTTCTATATACACATGTATAATATACTCATTTAAAAGTTTTACTTACTGAAGAGTTTTTGTAAAAAAATAATATTTTCTCTAAATGAAACTGTTTTCAAACAGATTCCATTGTCTATACAGAAATAACAAAAAAATTGTTCTTGTAAACTTCATTGCAAATTAAAGACTTGTGACAGTTGAAAATAAATGTACCCAAAGAACAAATGTCGTTCTAGATTATTTCTTTTTGAGTAATATATGATGTGTTAAATTATTTAACCCTAAGCCCTAAGAAGTGCTTCAAAGAAATGACTATAAGTTAGGTTGAATCTCAACAAAGAAAAATCTTAATTATTTCAGCAATTGCCATGAAAACAGCATTAAATTGAAAATCATCCCTATCAAATTCAAATAAGTTAAATCAGATGGAGTAATTGAGTAAAGAAATTATTGAAAATAATTATTTTTATATTAACCCAAGAGTGCCTGCAATGTACCTAGCAGACACAGCAGCAACTTTTGAGCTGTAAATACTAAAATATAATATGATATGGGCTGTCCAGGTGGCGCCGCGTCGAAGGCGGAGGTGCCGACCTTTCGACCATATCGCGGTCTTCTTCAGGGCTGTAGTGAGAAGAAGACAACAATATGACCACAGAATAGATATTACACGAAATGGAAAGTAGAGGGCGGCTCCTTTGATCTTCAGTGAGCCACCGCGCAGCGCGCACCCTCATCTCGAAACTGTGCAAAGGAACATCAAGAGTCATTTCAAACGCCATTTTCTCAAAAACGGCTCAAACATTTTTCTTCTAACTTTTACAACGGGTAGTGCAAATTGCACTGTTCACTATGATATAAAATTCATTTTGGTGTCTTATTTTATTTTTTCAAAAATTACACAAATGTAATATTTTTGAAATCTCTCTCATGCCGTTAATGTGCACTTTTTCAGCGATTTGAAAACACTATTGCATTTGTGAGTCAGAGTGCTTTAAATGAATTAAAATAAAGTTTTCCGAAAACTCAAAATTTTCTGTGAAAAAGAGCTTCAATTTCGCAATTTTAGTTTTATGCTTAAACGATATTTTCTTAAAAACAGCTCCAAAATGTTTAATGAAAATTGTCATTCAGGACGAAGTTTTACTCTTCTTTAATATTCTTAAAGTAATATTTCGGCTATACTAATAAGAAACTGAAGAACTGAGAAAGTTTTAAAAAAATAGACTTTAGGCGGAGACAGATGACAGCTGGCTAGAATATGTGACAAGTCCAATAAACTAGCTCAGACCAAAAAAATATAAAACTAATACGAGAAAGTCTGTGCCATTCTGTAGCGCTATTAGTTATGATTTTATAATTTTTTACCTTTTTATATCAGTTTTATCTTTGTTCTCTGCGCACGGATTGTGGCTAGCTTTCCTTTCTGTGCAACATCTATTCTGTGATATAATGGTCGAAACGTCAGCACCCCACCCTTCGACGCTGTGTCACCCGGACAACCCAGATCATGACTGTGGCCACGGAAGCCTGCGACATCCTTTAAAATATAATGTGTATAATTTTTACATTTCTTCCACTGTAATCGACAATGAATTCTTTATATAAGAAACTTCCACTTACTTGGTAGAATATTTATTGTGAGGAATCTCAAATTGAGAAAGTACATTAACTAATCATTTTACAGGTGTTTATTATAAAGAATAGAGGGATGTTAACAAAAGGGAGAACTTGTAACTATTTTCTTAAACCATTGCTGAGTAAGGGAACGGACAAGGAATATGGACACCAATTTCCACAAGAATAAACTGCATTTATTTACAGGAGAAACATTTCATTGGCTTGGCCACAAAACGAAACTGCTTTTTTTCGAAAGGTTTGAGGTAACACATTGAAAATCAATTAGCTACTTGACACCTGTTAGCGTCTGTCATAAGACATCATAATAATTTTGCACAAAACAGTAATACATCAATTTAAATACTTGCGTTTAGACTCATTAAAACTAGCAGTTGTTCATGGTGTAGGTTTCCACTATGAACAGACCAGTGCCCCGCCTCGCCCCCATCCCTCAAGCTCTCCGATGCCTCCCAGCCCCTGGCCGACCACCGCCGAGCGCCTGCGGCCTGGGGCGGCTTACCTCCCTTCGGGCCTGACAGGGCTCCGGCAAACAGCGCAATTCGTCCCCTGACTCGCTTGAGCTTGAGACAGCGGCAAACCCGAAATGTATTGTAATTTTTTAAAAGTAGCGTGCGGGAAATTCATACTCTGGTCCCATAATCCACTGCTAACACCATGAAGCACTTAACTATTCGGGGAAATAATAATATAGTCTGCGCCGGCATAAATGTGTTAATAGGAGTGGATTTTGATGATCTAAACTTCACCAAAAACGATCAATAAAATGCTCTTAAAATGTTTTTAAAATGCCCTAGAAGCAAAGAAATATGACGTAAAATTTTTTATCAAAACCAATTCATTATAACATCTCAAGCTGCATTATACTTGTATAATTCAAGTTGTATTATATTACTGAAGTAATCAAGGCTTCTTTCTTTCGTTCTAGTAAACTCAGCTTCCAGACGTTTGGTTTGGACTGTTCTTTACAAGGAAATCTGTTTTCAGTTATCCCAAAATCGGCAGCACCGACAATAGCCCTGGTAATCATCACAGGAATCTTAGACGATGTACTCACAACGGCTGACATTACAAGTTCAAAGTGAATAAATTAAAAATGCTACTCAGGAATTCTGTGGAAAGTATTTGTTGAAACTCGTAAATATGCCAGTAAAATGATATTAAAATCAATTAAATCAGCCGAAAAGGCTTTGAAAATAATAGAAAAGGTAAAAAGTAAACTTATTGAAGTCGACGAAAAATGAAAAAAAAAGTTATATAAAATTCACTTATTTCGTTTTGTCATAACATAAAATTAACGTGTGTACTAAAAATCATTGTTCTGAAGTGAAAAGAAAAAATGACATTTCATTAAAATCCGCCCCTAATACTGAATAATATTAAATGTAGTTTTCACAAATAGTATTGGAATGTTTTAAATGTACTTTTTTCACTGAAATATTTTGACTTTTTGTCTTTTTTGCAAGGATAGAATTCGTTTTCTCTTTTCTTCATATGGTTGCTCCATACATTTCTTTTATTGCGAAGAAATTGTGACACTTATTCCTCCTACACTGCCACCAAGTTACTACACTTAATTGCAGAATTAACAATAAAATCTAATCTAATATATAAACGAATAGGAGGGAAGATGTGTTAAAAAATACACTCCACAAGCGAGTGTATTTTCTGATCAAGCAACCATGTCATACACACAGGAAAAAGTAATGTTGCATAGCTCCCAGAATAAGAAAGAATGTATTAAATAAATGTGGAGGGTGGTGGAAAATATGATCATTTCTTTCTACATCTTTCTTGAACGCCAAAAGATTTAATAATTGCATCTAGAGTCTCAACTCCATCCTTGGGCAAGTTTTAACGAGTAATAATATCCAGTTTCTTTTCTCCTCTACCTGTGCTATATATTCTGACATCATAAAGCAAAATAATGCATTTGTTTTTTTTGGGATGTCAATGTTACCAGTGTTTCTTTCTCTATTATCATCATCATCCTTGCACAAATTATATTTCTGATCATATCTGCATCATCTTAGTCAAATCGAACGACTCTTTTAGTAAAGTCATGACAAAGCCATTGTTGTTCAACGCACTGACATAAGGGCATGAAAATAACCTAACAGATATATATCGCAGTGAAGTGGTCAAGTTTCAACTTGCCCAAAAGAAACATGTCAGCAAAAAGATAAGATAGACTGCCGTGTATTATTACCAAAGAACAGGAAAGAAATACCTAGAATTTCAGGTAACAAATGCTTTTTCAGCTAATCAATAACACATAATTTCCATTGCCTGGATCTGGGAGATACATTGTCAACACTCCCAAGTAAAGTGTATGAAATTATTGCTTTTGCGCCACTGAGTTTGAGGTTTCTTTTTACTGAAACTGGTTATTCAAAGTAAAATAACAATTAAGAATACGCAAGAAACAATATTTTCACGCATGAAATATACAAGTCTTTTCTGCTTGTATAAAAGTGCTTACATTACAAATCTGTTCCTTAAAGATAGATTTTGAAGTATGATCATGTATAATTTTTCGAAAATTCGAGTACTTTTCACGTAATTTTGCGTGAAAATATGGGCGAGAAAGTACGTGCTGTTTTAGCACCAGTAATCCTTGTGGTAAGCCATAAGAAATTGTTGTTAGCAGGGTTGCCATCTGTCCTCCTTTAGGAGGGCATGTACTCCTTTTTAACATTTTCCTCCTGTCCTCCCTCCTTTTTTAAATTGACATCGAATGTCCATCCATTTTGTTCTGTTGGATAAAAAAATACTGGCATAATTTTAAAGGAATGTAATTAATAAAAGGGACTTCATTTCTGGTATATCTACATTTTTACTCAAATAATGGCCTGCATAATAGATCATTACAGGCTTATTGTCATATAAAATGTATTTATGCTAATTGTTTGGTGGATAACAAAGGTGAGTGTGGGGGCGAATTTATCCAGACAAAAAAGTTCATTTTTAATGCCGCAAAGTCATGTGATTTTCAAAGACCATTATTGGTTTGGAATTATTGAGTACATTGTCTATACATTATGAAATATAAAAATGTAAAATGTCCTCCTTTCTTTGGTAAAATGTCCGCCGCTGGGAACAAATTTTGTGGTAACAATGCTAGTGCTTAAGAAATGAACAAAGTTGGTTGTTTGTTACTGTTGGTCTTTGTAGTTTTTTACTACTTTTCTAGTTGTATTAGTTATAATTAGGGGGCGGATTTTAATGAAATGTCATTGTTTTCTTTTCACTTTATAACAATGCATTTTACTACAGACACTCATTTTATGCTATGACAAAAGGAAATGACCCATTTTTATGAATAACTTTTTGCATTTTTCTTCGATTTTGCCTAACAAGTCTTTTTTACCTTTTTCGCAATTTTTACAGCACTTTTCGAATTTCATATATTTTAATATCATTTTAATGATACTTGCTTCAAATACTAATTATGGAAATATTTAAGCAACAGAATTTGTTGAAGAATATTTTATGTCCTTCACAGAATTCCTGAGTAGCCTATTCATTTCTTCGCTCAGAAATTGTAATGACAACCGTTGTATGTAATCTAACACTGTGACATCCATTCAGCACCATTGTCGGTTCGGCGGATTTCACGATAACTAATGGAAGAGATTTCCTGGTCCAGTTCAAACCAAAAATTTGCAATCTGAGTTCACTTGAATGAATAGAAAAAGCCTCGACTACATCAGTAACCTATCCAAGAGCTTGAGTTGTTCATCTGAAATGGTTTTGATCAAATTTTTTACGTAATTTGTCTTTGCTTTTAGGACATTTTTAAAGAAATTTTAGCAGCATTTCATTTATCATTTTGGGGGATATTTTAGGTCATCAAAATCCACCCCCTAGTTATAAAATTTAGTCCTGCTTTCAGTCCTGGCGTTCTTAGGCGGCCCCATGGTGGAAATATGGAATTATTTCCACCATGGGCGATCCCAAAGTCTTGTTTTATTTTTAGTGTTAATTAGTTTCATTATTTCTCTCGATAGTGTTTCATTGTAATATTAATAATAGTACAATTAGAAAAATGTATATTAGGTAAATTAACCTCATTTTCCTCACATTCCACAAAATGAAACTATTCCGGTAATTGTATCCACTGACGATGCGATGGTGTCCCTGGAAGTCAACGCGCCAATTTCCTAACCGAACGTCGTTTCTTTAGGTTCAGGAGAATAATTTGCATCCATCTTTCTCGAACCACGATATACGAATATTGTTTATATCGATATATCGCAAGCAACATCCCACAATATCGTACTAACGTGCCGTAGCAACAGAATTAATGTGTTTACTATCGCAGTAATGGGAATTTTCGCATAATTTGAGAGATTTTATGGTGACCGATAAAATGCTCAACATACTACGAAATGATACAATGTTATTATTGCCTTGTCCAAATTAAAAATCTCGGCTCCGCCACGCTCCTCCTCGATTTCTAACTTTTGGTCAGTAATAACACTAATAACATTTCTAGGTATGTTAATAGCTATATATGGACATTGATATATTTACTGTACAAAAGTATAGAATACAAAATTATAAAAGATAACGAGATAAACTACCTCACTGCTTCTCATTTCTTCCTAACCGATGTCCATGCTTCTGCGCCTGCCTTATCAAAACGATAACTTGCAAGGCAGCAGTTCGTAAACATTCGTGAACGTTTCATTCTTTAGTATCTCTGGAAAGGTATTTGAAGTGATTGCTACTGTAACTAATTATGCGAGCAGAATCGCCGCCGTCCTCCGGTCGAGACACCGGTGATTGCGTACTCGGCGCCCACATCGACGCGTGCTCCAGCTAGTGCTGCTAGTGTCATCATGCGGTCACGAACCAGCTGAACAGCGTGAAGATCTCTCTTCGATCCTTCAGAGTCTCCCCCTTGGCTCAGATCGACTTTCATATTTTAAATATTGTCGTTGAGACGAATAAAAAATAGTAATGGGATGGTAGACCGGCGAATTGGTGATACCATTATAAAATGTACATTCTACAAGGATTCCCCGTTGGTGGCAGTGGGGGCCAGTGCCCCAACAGACTGGAGGTTGCACCTCCATCGAATGACGGAAATGTAATTCCCAAAATTCAAAATACGAATATATAATAAAAATGTAAACAATTCAAATCAAATAAAACTAAGTTAAATAAAAGTCTATATTGAAACATTACTTACATGATTTTATGAGTCGTGTCCAGGGGTGGACTTACACACGTCGCCGCCCTGGGCTCCATTAATTTTGCCGCCCCTTGAGAATTTATATTATTTATAAAAAAGGGATTATGATTTGTGTAAAAATGTATGTATGTAAAATTAGATATTACTTCAAATATAAAGAAGTTATTATATTAATTTAAACAAAATTATGTTATATTTTATTTCTTTATTTACATTTGCTATGTGTTCTTAAATTTTATTCTTGATCAAATGAACTACACTAATCTTTAACGATTGCTAGAAAACTAACAGAGATACGAGAAACAAACTTGGAAAGTGTGTTTTACTAGATAGTATTTCATGTTTAATGACATAAATTCAGATATTTAATATATACTTCACGTAACTAAATATTAATTAACATTTTGCAAAGAGTTCAAATGAATAATGACTTGACAATATACGAGTATTATTATTATTATTATTATTATTATTATTATTATTATTATTATTATTATTAGAAATATGTTTATGATTGATTTATTCCCCCTACACTGATTGGGAATAAATATTTTCTACATATTATTTACATATTAAAAATGTACATCGTGACTAATGCCGTTCTTTTGAAGCAAAAACTAATATCGAAACTGATTTCTCACTCTTTCATAAATGGGATGTGTGTAAGAAAGAAAAAGATAGAATATATGTTAATTTAAGTTTTTGTTTCAAACGAACATGACATTTAAATTGAAAATATATTTTTTGGAAAATTTGCCGCCCTTCAAAACGTGCCACCCCGGACTATAGCCCGTTCAACTCAAATGTAAGAGCGTAGGCTTCCGCGGCCGGAGTCCTGATTAACTTGGCTATCCGGGAGACGCCGCGTCCAGGGCACAGGTGCCGACGTTTCGATCGCCATTCTGCGATCTTCCTCAGGGCGTAGTACTGCAGTACTGCAGTACCTCAGTACCTCAGTACCTCAGTACCCCAGTACCTCAGGGCAGTACTACGCCCTGAGGAAGATCGCAGAATGGCGATCGAAACGTCGGCACCTGTGCCCTGGACGCGGCGTCTCCCGGATAGCCAAGTTAATCAACTCAAATGTAAATCCACTCCTGATCGGGTCCGAGTAAGGCATATATACAGGTACCTCCCGCGCACGTGGTTCTGGCTTTGATTTCCACTGGGCACTTAAGTTCGCGACAAGTACTATTGCTTCGACACGTTTCTCACAAATAAAATTATTTTATTTCGGAAACTTCACTACTCTGGTATATTTGGAAACAATGAAAGATCTTCGATACACATTCGTATTCACAAGAACGTTCGTAAACTGTTGGCCAGCTGCAGCCACACTGGCTACCGCGAGACACTAAAGGACTTCCATCCTGAACGGCCCCCTTTCCACAAAGAACTCATCAAATGTACGTTTTGAATCAACAAGCCTAATATCAAATGACAACAAATTCTTCAAATATAAACAATGCAATGAATATCGTCAATAATTGACTGAACTTGTGTACTTTCAATAACAAGCGAATTTCATAAAATTACGTTGCAGCGAGTCAGGCGAAGAGAGAATATGGGTATTCCCCTGAGACTCCCTCCAACGCCGCGCAGCGCTAGTCAGCGCCATCAGTCTGGTTGCACCACCATATGTTCCCCGTGTTAAATCGAAGTTCCAAAGAGTAAAACAGTAAAACCAGTAATATAGCCAAGAGCATGGTGCAATTCCTGGCAAGACACCACACACCGGAGAGAGTGCCAGTTGGACGCTTTTTGGTTTCAAAATGATTCCATCTACATCGACATTGCTGCAATATCTTGAATATCGAATGTCATTAAAAGGAAAATGTACATTCCCAAGATATTGAGATCTTTTTCAATTTTCTGGGGGTTGTGCAACCGTGCAACCTAAGTACGAGCCGCCACTGCGTGGTGGCGAGAGGTCCACTGCAGCTCCGCTAGCAGTTCGTACCATTACTCACAGAAGCGAGGATAGCTTCCATGTAGCAAAGTGTCGTATTATACAGTGTTAAATATTAAAGTGCTCATTGTTATAGCAATCAATAAGCAGTTTACCGCGCAGTTTACAGTGTTTGACAAAAGCCAACCTTGCCGCCCAGTGACTTTATTGGCAAAGAGCATCAATGCACAAACTATTTAAGTGAAGACGCTACAGATGTGTCGACAAAAATGCAGTGAAGTTTATTATAGTGGCAGTTATAGAAGCAGGTAAGCTTTTCATATTGTGCAGTACATCAATCCCGCCCTTACGTCATCTAATCCCGACCGTTCCACCAATGTAGCAATTACCTCAGCCTTACTCGTCTTACATAACGGCGAAGCAGGTTCTGCTAATCTAAAGAGCGTAAGCCCTCACAATCACTCCTCATACCGAACGGATGGAAAGGATCGCTGAACCAGCTGTAATCAAGATTTTCCCGATGGCACGGCTATCGATGCAAATCAAGAACATCAAACCACACTGCAGCAGTAGGTCGCTGGAGCAACCTTCAATAGAAAAAGGTCGGGAAATCACGAAGACTTAACTAGTGAAAACCAAAAGGAACCCACCATATATGACAATACAGAAACTGTGCGCGATCACTAGAACATTCATTATAATGTTACTACCAAAAATAAATTCGAATCTTTGTCAGAAAAGATAGAAAAACACATAGAAAGTAACAGATTTAAGTACTTAAACGAAACCTCCAATAAATCAACAGACACTCCATGTAAAATCCCATCCCAGTTTTTGTTGCTGGAATTCCCAACGTAAGTACCTTCACAAGAGAAATAAAAACAAGGTGACAACTAACTTCGTAGCAGACCTTAAGAACATTAGTGTGTAGACCCATCGGAGCTTCCATACACACACACACACAAAGATACCCCCTCCCAATAAGAACTTTTCCGTGGTATTCAAAATTGTACATCATTTTCCCACCAAGACATGTTCCAAGATCCAAAGCAACGCTACCCATCAATTATCAATATTACTAGACTTTTCAACGATTATCTGCCATTACTGGTAGTAGCTGCAGAATTTTTCGGAAGAAAGTACATAGAAAACATTTTGTCCATCAATCAAAGGGTATAGCCGAATAAGGCGGTGAAAAGTGCCCCCAAACCAAAGCGATAATCGCGATGCTCATATTGAAACGTTATTACAAATAATAAATGTAAATCCCGCTAGGTAGGTCGACGGGTTCTATGAACTAATTGTTGCTACTTACTTCGCAACCAATTACTCAATCTGTCGTCCATACGGAGTGACGAGGAATCTGAAAATAAATCTAAAATGTCTACTCAAGGATTGCATGTAATACCAAATAAGAATCAGCTTTCTTTCAAACTATGAATTAAAATTTATTATGCATGCCAAAGTTATTAACTATCATCAATTATTACAATTTATAGTTAGTTCATGACCATTGTTCTCGTTATTGCAATAACAGCGTAATAGAACATTTTATCCTTTCTTGCCTCTTCGCGCGCACGTCGCTCGATGTCATCACGTAGAGTAGACCAATATTTCATTTTGTCGAAGTCCACGATGATCAGCGACCAAGTCGAAACTTTCTCCGACCACTTCCCAAACACTGCCTATACTCTTTATCTTGCGCCTCAGGTGGGCACCTATTTCAAACTGATTACTTTCCCAGGTCGGAATAATATGACAATTCACAACTCACTGGTAAAATTTCTAAGTCAAATCTTGTAACTCCACCGCGAAAATATTCGAAGTTCACTTTCCAGTTCACTCATGAAAATATTACAAGTCCGAGTTTGCATTCGTACATTACGTAAATTTTACAAGTTCCAGTTGCACACCTAATGCGGAAATATTGTAAGTTCAAGTTCAATGTTCACTCTTACGAAATATCACAAGTCCCGATTTGATAATTAACCTCAAGAAAAAAACGCGCAAGCGATCCGCTCACCATCTCGCCATGAGTCGGAATGCCCTAATTCCCAATCTGATCCACCCTTCAAAGCTCGCTGTATTTTTCTCTCAATTGTTTTTTTTCGCGTTGCTACGGTACACCTTGTACATGCCCCCAAAAGAACTCGTTGTTTCGCGTTGTTACGGTGCACCCTGCGTGTTTACTTTACAGCTCTCCCGGTTACTACGGTGTCCCCCCGCACGAACTCGCGTTGCTACGGTGTCATCTGCGAATCTGCACCATAGAAACCCACGTCTTTTGCAGTATCTACAACATTTCGACCTTTATTTGCCTAAATCAAACGTCCGTCAGTTTTGATATGTCACAATATGAAAGAGAATGCAAAATGTCGTAGATTCACAAAAAATCAGCCTCCTAGGGCAATTTGTTGCAGAGGTACAAGAGAAACGTATTTTACATGATTTGTTTTTTCTCATATATTGCATGTATCAGGCTGAAAAAAATCACAGAGAAGGGGAAATATAGTTTTATTTTAAGGTATTTTTGTCATTCAATTCTGACGACAAATTCAAATACAAACAAAATAAATAAATTTTTGAAATTCATTTTCGACGTGATAACGTTGGAGTACTGTAAAATGGGTCTTATAACATTCTATAACATATATTTTTTTAGATTTTTAAACAATGTGGACGGTAGGTAAAAAAATTAAAATCATTTTTTCAGTTTAAAAATTTGAAATTCGCGCCATAATATGATTGGAAAAATGTGTTACACAAATGTTTAAATAGTTTATATTAAAATTATGGAAAGTTCTTGCTTACCAGGATGATTTGGAACTTTTCGCTGACAAATGTTTGTTTTATGTGGAAAGTATTTATATTGTAACGAATATTGCGTCACCGGCCGGCACTGGTCACGAACTACCTGCACGCGCGGATTGCGTCAGCTGCTGGTACCACCACGAGCTGCCTGTGAGCGCGGGTTGCGTCATCTCCCTGCACTAGATTTTTCCAGAACGTCCGGAAGGTTCTCGACGACACCCGCCGAGTATAAATACGCGGCGGCCGGCGGCCGGCGACCGCGAGTCAGTCTTAAGTCCGCAGTGGAAGCTGAACTGTGAAGTGTGTGCATCGCGGTACAGTGATTGTGCTCAGTGACGTGATCCGTGGTCAGTGCATCGAACTGTGATTAGTGCAGTGGACTGTGACCAGTGCATCGGACGGCGGCCAGTGCATCGAACAGTGATCAGTGCAGTGAACTGTGACCAGTGCTCAGAATAGTGTAGTATAAATAAATAATCAAGAGAAGTGTTGTGTAAATAAATAATCAAGTGTCTACAGCGGTTGAGTTAAGAAATAAAATAAACGTTTTTGTTAAAATAATACAAGACTTTTAATTCACCACCTAGAAACGTAACGATTGGTGTCAGGTGTGGGGCATAACGAGTGGTGAATTAAAACATTAATAAAGATGAGTTTCACAAACGTTTTACGGGATCTGAAGGTGGCCGAGTTGAAGAGAGAGATAGAAGAGAGGGAACAAGACACTTCCGGAACGAAAGCAATATTACAAGAACTTCTTGCTAACGCGATGAAGGCAGCAGGCGAGGATCCAGAGAATTTTCTCTTCGAGACAACGGGGAACTTTTCGGACCTATCCAAAATTTTAAAAGGAGAATTGATGGAAAATTCCAAGAATTTAGAAGGAAAGTTAACTGAAAATTCCAGAATTTTGGAAGGAAAGTTAACTGAAAATTCCAGAATTTTGGAAGGAAAGTTAACGGAAAATTCCAGAATTTTAGAAGAACTGACTGAAAACTCCAAAGCTTTAGAAGAAAAATTGATCGAAAATTCCAGGATTTTGGAAGAAAAGCTGGAACAGAAGATAACGCAGAATAATAAATTGATGCGAGAAGAAATGGAAGAAAAAATTGAGAAGATAGATGAGAAAATTTTGAAGAATGAGGAAAAATTACTAAATCTGTTAGAAGAGAAGCTGAAGGTTTTTACTCCCTCAACAGAAAAATGGAATATAAACATCGTACAGGAACCACTGGAAATGGCACGAGTGGCCACCGCACGGGAGCCACTGGGAAAAGCACCAGTAAAACCACCCACCTTTGATGGCACTTCTTCATGGTCGAATTATTTGAAACAATTCAAGGCTGCTGCAACGGTAAATGGCTGGTCCGCAACAGATTGTGCTACGGCCCTGATTTTGGCTTTGCGTGGTAACGCCGTCGATATTCTAGAGACAATACCGACCGATGAACAGTCAAACTTCGAGCAACTTGTCAAGAGACTCAAAACACGGTACGGGCAAGCGCACCTCGAAGACATGTATTTTACCCAGCTAAGGAATCGTGTTCAGAAGCCCGGAGAGAGTCTTCAAGAACTGGAAGCTGATATTTCTCGTCTGGTGCGCCTTTCAGACCCTGATGCTTCAGAAAGTTCCATGCAACGCACAGCCGTCCGGTGCTTTATTGAAGCGCTCCATGATGCAGAAACACAACAAGCATTAAGACTGGCAAGACCGAAAACCTTAGCTGACGCATTAAGTCAAGCACTTGACTTCCAGGTTGCAAAAAGAGCATCGAAACGTGACGGACGAGTGCGAGAATTGCAAACCGGTGTCGATACATATGACGAAAAATATTTGGAGGCAATGGTGGAGAGGTTGGTACGCATTTCTAGTGGCAAAAGGCGACAACGTCGATGTTGGAATTGTGGAGAATTAGGGCACGTGAAAAGTCAATGTGACCGTCCACTGAAGCAACAAGGAGAGCAGCAGTCTGTTAGTAAACCCAGCAGCCAGCAGGGAAACTAAAGCAGGTTGATGGAAGGGGGCATCCATCGACCTGTGAAACAAGAGCCCCACCTTACGAAATACACGTCAAGTCCATTCGACACCGTTCTGACAGCGTTTACGTAGATGCACTCGTAAATGGAAGGCCATGCGTCTTACTTTTGGATACTGGTGCAACCAAGAGCATTATACGAACCGATTTTGCCAAATCATCTCATCTTATGCCGTCCAAATGGAAGCTTCGAACAGCCACTGGTGACTCGGCGAATGTTGTTGGAGAGATGGATGCCCTCCTTGCCATTGGAACCGTTGCTTTCAGTCATCGTCTGCTGGTCGCTGACATAGAAGAAGAAGATATTTTAGGAATGGATATTATGACGACATATGGGTGTCAGCTGGATTTACGACAGGGTGTGCTGAGACTCAACGAAGTGGAGGTGGTTCTACATTCACGTAACAACATTGCCGTGAATGTGATTGCGGCTGACGACGTAATCTTGACAGAGCGTAGCGAGATGTTTATAGAAGCGAGCCCTGAGGGCGATGTTCCAGCTGGAGAGATTGCTATCCTGGAACCCAGAAGTCACGACGAAGACATTGGTCGAGGAATTCTAGTAGCCAAAGAACTGGTCAGAGTGAACAGAACCATACCTGTGAGAATAATGAACATTAACCACTATCCTGTTAAGTTGAGAAAAGGAACAGTAATTGGTTATTGTTCTACGGTATCCTCGGTTTTGCAGAATGTGAACCGTACCGAACCACCACCTAAAGGAATTCCTGAACGACTGCAGAATCTGGTTACGGAGGCCTGTAAAGGCTTATCTCGGGAAGAGTGTCATAAGGCTGAAGACCTAATACGGCGATACCAGCATGTCTTTGAATGCAGTGATGGTAAATGCAGTGACTGATATTGTTCGTCACAGAATAGACACCGGAAACGCCACACCGATTCGCCAAGCTGCTAGAAGATTACCTCTGTCTAGAAGAGAAGAAGCAGATGAGATTATTAACGAGATGAAGAAGGATGGCGTAATCAAACCACCAAGCAGTCCGTGGGCTTCTCCCGTCGTATTGGTAAAGAAGAAAGACGGGTCGACTCGGTTCTGTGTCGATTTCCGACAGCTCAACAATGTAACGAAGAAGGATAGTTATCCATTGCCCCGTATTGACGACATGTTGGACACACTATCTGGGGCCAAGATCTTCTCGACACTTGACCTGAAAAGCGGATACTGGCAAGTAGAATTAGATCCCAGAGATCGAGAGAAAACTGCATTTACCATCGGATCCGGTTTGTGGCAGTTTACAGTAATGCCTTTCGGACTGTGTAATGCTCCAGCTACATTCGAAAGATTGATGGAAACCGTTCTTAGAGGCCTGTCGTGGGAGACATGTCTTGTCTACCTCGACGATATAATTGTTGTTGGAAAATCTTTCGAGGACCACATCAATAACCTAGAACAGGTGTTCAAGAGGTTGGAAGGAGCAAATTTGAAACTTAGCCCAAAGAAATGCCATTTATTTCGCAAGCAGGTGAATTACCTTGGACATGTAGTATCTGGCACGGGAATAGAACCTGATCCGGAGAAGGTTAAAGCCGTAAAGGAGTGGCCAGCCCCAAAGGATAAACATGAATTGAGACGTTTCCTGGGTCTATGTAGCTATTATCGCCGCTATGTTTTGGTATTTGCCAACATCGCGAAACCGCTGACTCAGCTGACCGAAGAAAAGCGTTTGTTTCAATGGGATCAAGATTGCCAACGCGCTTTCGAAAATCTTAAAAGCGCCATCCTGAGTGCCCCTATATTGAGCTATCCACTACCACAAGGGAATTATCTACTTGATACTGACGCAAGTAACGTTGGTATTGGAGGGGTATTATCGCAGATACAAGATGAACGAGAGAGAGTAATCGGTTATTACAGTAAAGTGCTATCAAAACCAGAACGCAACTATTGTGTAACCCGAAGAGAATGACTTGCTGTGGTGAAATCCGTTGAACACTTCTACAAATATCTCTACGGTAAAGAATTTCTTTTGAGAACGGATCATGCCGCTTTGAAATGGCTGCTGAACTTCAAGAATCCAGAAGGTCAAGTCGCCAGATGGATTGAAAAATTGCAAGAATTCACATTTACAATTGAACATCGAAGCAGAAGTAATCACCGGAATGCCGATGCTCTCTCCAGAAGACCGTGCCCTGACAACTGCAAACATTGTTGTCATGCGGAAGAGAAGATGTGTCCTACCTTAAGGGTCACTGTCAATAATGACCAATGGCAACCCAGAGAACTTCAGAAAGATCAGAAAGAGGACGCAGAATTGAAGCATGTTTGGAAATGGAAAATAGCAGGACGGAGACCAAGTTGGCAAGAAATAGCTCCCTGTTCTTCAGCAGTAAAATCATATTGGGCTCAGTGGGATTCGATTACTGAGGAGGAAGGTGTTCTTAAACGAGTTCTGGAAATTGAAGACGACTCTCGGAAGAGGACGCAGATATTGTTACCAAGAGTAAGGGTTCCTGAAATATTGAGGGAATTGCATGACGGAACTTCAGGAGGACATCTTGGTATAACAAAAACATTAGAAAAAGTGCGCGAGCGATTTTACTGGGTTAATTGCAAGCAAGACGTACAGATGTGGTGCACAAAGTGTCAAGTTTGTGCTACCAGTAATGGGCCACATAAAAAGACAAGAGCGAAGACGAAGCAATACAACGTTGGGAGTCCTTTCGAACGAATTGCCATCGACTTGGCTGGCCCATTTCCAATGTCAAATGATGGAAATAAATACATACTCGTGGCTATGGATTATTTCAGCAAGTGGGTTGAAGCATATCCCTTACCTAACCAAGAGGCCACTGCTATCTCCGAAGTACTGGTTAAGAATGGGTGAGCCGATTTGGTGTGCCACTGGAATTACATTCAGATCAAGGACGGAACTTCGAATCTGCAGTGTTTCAAGGGGTGTGTGAACTTCTTGGAATAAGAAAAACAAGAACAACAGCCCTACATCCGCAGTCAGACGGAATGGTGGAACGCATGAACAGAACAATGGGAAAATATTTAGCGAAGGTCGTGTCAGATCACCAACGCGACTGGGACCAATACATACATCTTTTCTCCTAGCCTACCGCTCATCTGTTCATGAGACAACTGGGCAAACACCCGCTAATATCCTCTTCGGCAGGGAACTGCGTCTACCATGTGATCTACAGTTTGGTTGTAAAACCAATGAAGAAATAGCCGGTGAAGACTTTGTAAATGACCTAAGACGTAAAATGGACGTAATTCATCACCAGGTGCGTGAAAGAATCCAAATTGCAAGTGACAGGATGAAAGACCGGTATGACATCAAAGCTGAAGGAGGAGGTTATCAACCTGGAGATCATGTCTGGCTCTTTAACCCCCAACGACGCCGCGGTTTGTGCCCAAAATTACAACGACAGTGGGAAGGACCGTACCAGGTAGTGAAGAGGATAAATGATGTTGTCTACCGAATTAAAAAATTGCCGAATGGAAAACCACGAGTCGTTCATTCGAATCGGCTGGCCCCGTACGCAGGAAGTAATGAAAATGATGATGAAGAAAAGACCGCACGAGTTTGTGAGCTGGACATGCAAGAGTTCACATTTCACGAGTTTATGTCTCATTATAGTGAAAAGCATAAGGCGCGTTATGGTGTAACAATGGAGGTGCAACGAGATCTGTTTGCGCTACCCCAGGAGTATGCATTGGCGCATTGTGTCGCCCAGGATTTAGATATGACCAGAGGTGTTGCTGCTGTTTTCAAGAGAAAATACGGAAGGATAGAAGAATTAAAGAACCAACAACCTGATATTGGGAAGGTTCTGCAACTGCACGACGTCAGTCGATATGTTTATTACCTTGTCACAAAAAGTAAGTCATATCACAAGGCATCCTATGAAAATCTTTGGGAAACTCTGATTGAATTACGCCAACAAGTACTCCAAGACAACGTCCAGAAGATTGCCATGTCAAAACTGGGATGTGGTTTTGATGGACTGAACTGGAGAATAGTGAGAAGCATGTTGGAAGTACTGTTCCGGTACACTGGGGTTAGCATCTTAGTCTGCAGCTACCACCATGGAATGTCGTCATATCCAGAGAAGACAATTGACTGCCACTTCTTCTTAACCTCCAACTGCACTAGAGGCTCCAGCTGCAAGTATCGGCATGATTTCACTAAACGCGCTCCGAGACGGATCGCAACTAAGGAGGGGTAGTGTAACGAATATTGCGTCACCGGCCGGCACTGGTCACGAACTACCTGCACGCGCGGATTGCGTCAGCTGCTGGTGCCACCACGAGCTGCCTGTGAGCGCGGGTTGCGTCATCTCCCTGCACTAGATTTTTCCAGAACGTCCGGAAGGTTCTCGACGACACCCGCCGAGTATAAATACGCGGCGGCCGGCGGCCGGCGGCCGGCGACCGCGAGTCAGTCTTAAGTCCGCAGTGGAAGCTGAACTGTGAAGTGTGTGCATCACGGTACAGTGATTGTGCTCAGTGACGTGATCCGTGGTCAGTGCATCGAACTGTGATTAGTGCAGTGGACTGTGACCAGTGCATCGAACGGTGGCCAGTGCATCGAACAGTGATCAGTGCAGTGAACTGTGGCCAGTGCTCAGAACAGTGTAGTATAAATAAATAATCAAGAGAAGTGTTGTGTAAATAAATAATCAAGTGTCTACAGCGGTTGAGTTAAGAAATAAAATAAACGTTTTTGTTAAAATAATACAAGACTTTTAATTCACCACCTAGAAACGTAACAATATTATTGAAATAAAATTATTACACCCCTTTTGTTTTTCGATTTATCTAATGTTTCTAACATAAATCAAATCACTCGTTTTAGGTATATTAATCATTTATGTTTATAATATGAATCAAATTACTTAGTTATATATTTATTAATCATTGACAATTAGATAATGATAGATAATTAATCACTGTCACTTTCATCAATAACTGGGATCACACATTTGTTTATAAACAGTCCACTCAAAATTTCTGTTTTTTTCAACATTTCTATTTGAAAATACCTGTTTAACAATTTTCGCCAAGTAATTAGCGTGTGCTGTTTAAATGATCGCCGATATGTGGGAGCAGCATACGAGGGTGCCACTTCCGTTCGCACATTGACAATATCGTTTCCCTCCCGACTTTCCCTTGGTGGAAAGAGATGGGTGGGCTCCTCCGGTGCACAGATTTTTGCTCGTTCTGCACAGCACCAGTTTCCATCACGAACCATGTGACCTCCACTGGTGCTGCACTGCACACCGGTGAAGCTCATTGGCTGAAGTCGGATGCGCAAGAGGCCACCTATCTCTTTCCTCCAAGGATATTCGGATTGAGTTCGATACATAATCGATGTATCACCTATAAGATTTCGATCTCATATGTCGGGTTTAAATCTGTGTTTAAATATTGGTTAAACCGTTTATTAAAATCATATTTAGGCGCGAATTTCAAATTTTTAAACTGCTAAAATTGGTTTTAATTTTTTTCACTACCGTCCACACTATTTAAGAATCTGAAAAAAATATATGTTAGAGAATGTTATAAGACCCATGTTAGGAGAAAAAATTGGGACAGTCCTCCAAAGCTATCACGTGGAAAATATTATTTTTTTTTTGTATTTTAATTTGGCGTCAGAGTTCGTTGACAAAACTTAAAATACAATTATGTTTCGCCGTCTCTGCGATCTTTTTCAGCCGGACACACGTAACAGATGCTGAGAAAGAAAGAAATCATGCAAAACACGTATCTCTTCAACAGATTTGCTCTAGGAGGCTGATTTTTTGTGAATCTAAGACATTTTGCATTCCCTTTCATACGAGCATCGCGATTATTGATTTGGTTTGGGGGCACTTTCGGCCTTATTCGGCTATATCCTTCGCAACCACAAAGTGTATGTCAAAAACCGAGAAAGAGCATTAGGACCAATCTAATATCAACGTTGCCAACATTTTGATCACACCAAAAATAATTGTAACTACTCCATAAGCCGTGCCTCCTGTACCGGAAACCATTGTTCTGTATCTTCTGTATCCTGTCCAAATAAAAACTAAAATCCCATCTGCAAAAACTGCAAAGGCAGTCAAAAAAATCACTCCTCCTCCAATTGCCAATAATCCTATCACGTCAGCTCCGATCCCAAGTGTCAATAATCCAACCACGTCAATTTCGACCCCCCACTGTCCATGCACTCTAATTCACATTTTCCCTCTTTACCCTCACTCAACGTATCAGAAACTTTACCAATGTAAATAACATGGCAAATCAAACCAACAACACCAAACGAATCAATCAAGACAATCAACTCAAACAACAAGACTCAATTCAAACCAGGAACCCAAAAACTCACTCCTACAAACAATAATAGATTCAATAACATTTTTTTTTAGTTTTCATAAACGCCTTGATTCCTACGATATCAACCCCCATTCAGAATAGTCTCCAATTATATTGGAACCAGTTGTGGCATCTCAGCTCCATAGAAATTTAATTGCAGCCAACTGGAATGCTAATAGCATCTCAATAAAAAATGAGGTCATACAATTCCTCCATTCCCATAAAATTGATATACTCTGCGTATTGAAAACCCACTTGAAAGAAAACAACAAAATTTTAATCCCCGGATATACAATTGATAGAAAAAATAGACAACCAACGGAGGAGGTGTGCTCATAGCTATATAACCCAATTTAGTCCACTATCCCATAAACACAACCACAATCATTAACATCGAAAGAGTTGCAATAAACTGCAATAGTTGCAATAGCAGTTGTTGCAATTGCTAACCAACCTTCGTTAATAATTGCTGCCTACAAATCCACAGGTCAAAAAATGCGAGTAAATAGACAAATAAACTTATTCAAACTAAATAAAAATACAATTATATTAGGTGATTTAAGCGCTAAAAACATAATGTGGGGATGCTTCTCAATCAACCGTGACGGTAGAAGACTGTAGAAGACTAGAGCAAATATTAACAAGAACCTCACTCAAAGTAATATATCCTCCAACCCCGAACTATTACCCTTATGGCCGTTTAAGAAACCCAGAGATATTAGACATAGCTATAACAAGCTGAAATGTGATTTTTTCCGCCTCATCATATTTGAACTCCAGTCAAATCACTTGTCGATTTTAATTTCAACACATCAACTACCTCCCCCGCACTCACCACCTACGAAAATACCCAACCATGTACCAAAAATACAAATACCACGAAACGCACCAGAGATGATCAGACAATAACACATTTAAATTTTATAATACAAATAGCACTAAAAAACTCGTAAATAATAACTAAACACTCGCCGACGCGAGATACTGTTCACGCTTGCTCTTCATTAAGCGTTGTTGCACTTTTCGTGTTACTCGACAGTAAAAACTCTGGGCCCGTAATCTGTTGAAGGTCGGGAATTTGTGAGAAGCAATGAACGATACGTTCATTACCAAAAGAGGCTTTTACTCTTCACACACACACACACACACACACACACAAACACCCACACACACACACACACAAACACCCACACACACACACACACAAACACCCACACACACACACACACACGCGTAGTGGCTGAATATCTGAATTGACGAATTCTAGTGTACAATACGTATGATGGACCGAAGATACACATCACCGCCGGCGTCCACCAAGATTCGCTGCTGGGTCCACTGCTGTGGAATATCTTGTATGATGAAGTTCTTAGGCTCCCACTCCCAGAAGGAACCGAGTTCATAGGCTTCGTAGACGGGATTGCTATCGTCGTTGCCACAAAATTTGTAGAAGAGCATTGTGTGTCTGCAATCAAGCAATTGCCATTGTCAGTCGTTGGCTGGATTCCGCATAAAGAAAGAGAATATATCACTCTCAAAGTCGGTCATCACAAAACTTCATCACTACTTGCAATAAAATACCGCGGCGTCGTGATCGACACGCGCTTGTCCTTTAAAGACCACTTGGACTACGCCAGCAAAAAAAGGCGGTGGTGAATGCTCCGTTGACTGGGTTAATGCCGAACATTGCAGGATCTAGTCATGAAAAGAGAAAACTGCTTGCCTCAGTCGTCACATCGGTTCTGCTCTTTGGTTCACCTGTTTGGGCCAACTCTACTGACGCGAAAGCTCTCAGGGTTGCATGTGCATTCCGCACTGTCTCGAATGAAACAGTTTGCGTCATAGCTGGGATGATTCCAATAGACAAAATGGCCCGTGAACGGCAGAGGCGTTGCGACAAAAGAGATGGGAAGCAGAACTGCTTGGAACAACCAGCACAATGGCAATAGCGATGGGTAACATCCTCCAAGGGAAGTTACCCATCGTAATTGCCTCCATTACCAGGTGGGAACTTACCGACTGACTCCTACATTTCAATCGTGGATCCATCGAAAGCACAGCGAGGAAAAGTAATATTTCACGCAGCTTCAAACGGGGTATGGATGCTTCAGAGCTTACCTTCTCAGGTTCAAACTGGATTGCCCGCATTGTCCTGTGTGCAATCTTGAGGTCGCCAAACACGACGAGTCACTGCTGAGATACTTGGTACAGGCCAGATGACTCCAGAAAACGTAGTTGCATGCATGCTTGTGTCTGAAAGAAATTGGAGGTCAGTGTGTGATTTTGCACAAGACGTATTGCTGGAATTGAGACACCTAAGGAAAGAAAGGAAGGAAATATTATGATCCCTCACCTGACTAACTTCAAGTGTCTGGGTGACTATTCCACTCTCCGCAATGTGATGCTTATAGGCGGTTCCGCGGAGAGAATGGAGAAGATAGGAGGTTCGGTTTTAGTGAATAAAAATCTCACACGCTGGGTAGTACGGGCTGCTTTTAAAGATTGTCTTTTAAAGGTGTCTTTTAAAGATTTCCACCTACCCTCGTAAAACACGCACGCGCGTGCGTGCGCGCGCGCACACACACACACACACACACACACACACACAATGCAGCGGCACAAACGGAAGTGAGAGAGAAGTACAATGAGTAGCAAGTTAAAAACGCCCACACAGATGCACTGTTAATCGGTACAGTCTGAACACACTGACAATACAAATAATATTGTTCCAATAATAGCTTCTTCAAATACAAAATTCAAACATCTTAACCTACACACATCTTAACAAATTGTTATAATAATACTCATTATATTATAAACATCATATAATGTTTTATTAAAATTCTTCATATTTTTATTTCTGGCCATTTTTGGCCTATCCAGGTAATGAATGATAGACAGAAAAAATTGAAGAGGCTGAAATATCGGGTTCTTGAATTGTTTCTTCTGTGGCTTTAAAAAATTTGAGAGAAATGTGATATTTTTTTTATTTTCCCTTTACCCCTATTAACAAAACAATTTACGCAAACTATTAATATAAGTTGAATTTAAGCTTATTCTTTGTTTTCTATTGAAAAATTGGGGAAATATTTTAAAATATTCACTTTTATTTTAATTATCATCTAAAGAGCAATAATTCTAATATAATTTTGAATAAGGTATTAGTTAACTCACATGTACGCCGATATAAATTCTTATTGGACATTTTGGCGGAATTTAATAAGTAATGGACTTTTAAAATTCTGGCGGGCTTTAATAAGTAGATGACATTTTAAAATGCAGAACAATTGGTTGTTTAACATTTCTGAAGATTGTCCTTTATTTCTATGGATCTAATTGAAACGGCATTTTTTGGAAATTTTTGAATAGACTTTTTCTGTGCATGGCCTTTTTGACCAAACCTCTGGGAAGATTTTATATTATTCTCCTCAATTTCTTAACTGTCTATGGACCAAGATAATGTTCAAACTAATAATACTGAATGTGTGTGATGTCAATGTCGAATATTAAAAAGATGCCAGTTGATATATATATATATATATATATATATATATATATATATATATATATATATATATATATATATATATATATATATATATATATATATATATATATATTCATCTAATGATAGGTGTTGTTAATAAAAGTCAAAGGCACATCGTTCATAAATGCCATAATGTTATAGGATATTGCAGCAGTTTCAAATTTTCACACATTGGAATGCTCGACTGTGTTCCATATACTAGACTAGTTGAACCCTTGGCTCTTTGAGTTCCCGCGCTACACGATGAACCAAAATGGCAGCTTACCGTACCCCTTCTCTGCATCGTGTTAACAATTGAAGTCAGAGTCGCGCTGAGAATTACGTCAGCAAGGAGTTGGCAAAAGTCGTGAGCTGTCAGGCAGTGTTCGTATGTGTGTTCGGGTGTTCGGAACTTTGGGTAGTGGCGCATGCGGGACATGCGGTAGTGTATGAAGTGTGGAATCCGGTGTCTTGTGGATTCCACTGAATTAATAGAATTCGGATGCAACGTTGAATCAAATGGACCTACATATATCATTGAATGCGGCCACTTTTTAATTTATTTTTTAGTGTAGTATATTTTCCTCGGTCATCTCCGAAAACAGCACGTTCGATTTTCACGAGCACCTGGCATTTGAAAGAAAAGGCAGTTTGGGGGTCGAAAAAACAGCACAGAAACTTGAAACTTCACGTACATTGGGAAACAATGGCAGATCCTAAAACGGAAGAAGTATTGGCGCCTTTGCGGGCAGCTGTTAAAGAACAGGTAAATTGACGATATGGTAATATTACTAATATAATTCGCAGGTGTAATCGGGATGAAATGGAAGTCTTTTTCATCAATTTTGTTGTACGAAGAAGGATCATGTCAGAATATTGTTACATCAGTTTAACTTGATGGATCCAAATTATTTCACAGAATTTGGAATATTCATTTGAATAATTTGACCAATTTTTTTTCTTCCTATTTTCTATTATGGAAAAAATGGTAACAAAATTTACAGCTACTAATAATCTCCATACCAGTCTTGTGATTGAAATTAAAATGTCAATGGTTGCTGTAATGTTTGTATAATGAGAATATTCTTTTTGCTTGTAGGGTGACATTGTGAGAAATTTAAAAGCTTCTGGTGCTCCTGATTTGGATGTGAAAAAAGCCGTTGCAGAACTCAAATTACGAAAAAAGGTTCTTGAAGAGAAAGAGCTTTCTCTGGCCCCTGCAGCAACAATGTTTGATAGAGCTAAAATGGAAGATTTATTGAAGAGAAGGTTTTTTATTGACCAATCATTTGCTATATATGGAGGTATTATTATTTGGATGTAATACGGGTTATTGACATTTTTATCAAGTGTTATTGAAATAATTCATTAATTCTGGTGTGGGCAGGTGGTTAGGTAATCCTCTATTTCTTTCCTTCTTTCTTTTATTAATTTATGCAATGCTTATGTGCACATAATTATCTTTTTAAGTTTTCTAAGTTCACAATTTTCTGTGTTATGCATTAGTTTCTTGTTGATGGAGGCACATTGTTGTCATTAGTGCAATGAAGCCATTGATTATTTCATTTTCTCAAGTGCTGTGTGTTAACACTTGCTTCACATTGCGTAATACCAAGACATTGATTGTCAATGTATTACAAACAACTTTGTATGAAATGAATAAAATTGTAAATTCTACTTATCTTAAATTCTTTGTTCAAGTTCATTTTGTGAACTCTCTTAAGGATGAAATTTTCATTCTGTAATGATAAATTACAGGGGTCTTCAAAACGAAACTTGTAATCATCGGGAATATAAACACATCTTTCTCAATCAGTTTTCAACAGATTGTGGTTTTGCATTCAGATTTGCTCCATTACCCACCATTTTTCTTCAGTAGCGAATCCATTTATTACCCTAAAAATACTTACTAAATCTTACACGTTTTATTTTCTGATAATTTTTCATTGTTGATGAAGTAAGTCCCTATTTTGGGGGATAATTCACACATTCACAATATTAAAACCATCTTATCACAAATATGATCCATGCTAGAGAAATTGTAAATACATATTTGTAATCGTGATACATTGTAAGTCACACATAGTTTTATTTCTGATGATTTTTCATTGTTGACCTGGTTTAGACTTGAATGAAAATATAATTTTATTTTTGAAACCAAACTTATGATTCCTATGAGAATAGATAAAAGGATACCTTGAAAAAAAAATTTCGTAGACCAATTTAAAATGGATGAGGATAATCGCAACACATCTGTTTCCATTGCTAATATAAAGTCTTGTGCTAAATTAAAGAATATTTTCCTTTTTTTCCAGGTATAACTGGGCAATACGACTTTGGGCCAATGGGTTGTGCCCTGAAAGCTAATCTTCTACATGCTTGGCGTAGTTTTTTTGTCCTTGAAGAGCAAATGTTAGAAGTAGATTGTTCGGTCCTTACCCCAGAACCAGTACTGAAGTACGTTTATAATCTTTTAATTTGAAACTATTCTTTCCCTTTATTTACAGACACATTGATTAATTCTTTGCATATGGATGGCATATTAGTGATCACCAGTGCCAGGACTTGAATATAATTACATATTTGTTTGTACATTACTTACTCAAACTTTTGTCATATGTTTACAAATAATGATTGTTGAACTGATATGAAACACTTATTTGTCTGTATTTCCTGGTGTAGTGTGTATTTTTACGTCTGTAAGAAATGTTATTTTGTAGGATATTTCGATATTTTATTTGCGGTATGCTCTGTATTATATTCTTGGAAAATTGTTTTAAATATTTAGTGCAATTTTAAGGGTTTATAATAGATCTACATTAACACCACAAGATATTGTGTGGTTAAAGATGGACTCACTCACTTCTGATATTAAATGCAGTTAGCTAGTACAAGGCAAGAGTTGCAATTTCATTTTTGAAAATTTATAAGTGCTATCTATCCCACTGCTTGGTAAATGCTTACATTTGAGAAAAGGATTAAAGATCTTATTTTCAGCGACACAAAAATTCTTTGTCTGTTTTAGTACAAGAAATGATTATATCATATTCTATGACTAATAATAAAAATAAGATATTTAGCTGTTTAATTAATGCAATTTGCATGTATATTTCTCCATTAAAAACCTTTTATTTAATATTTAATCCATATATTTTCCATATTTTGAATATTTTTTATCTAAAGGTTCTTATTATTAATCTAAAGGTATCTACCTATGTAAGTACATGTTGGTCTATATAAATCGTAGCCTTCTTGATGACATACCCATATGTCTTCTAAAAGTTTGATATGTACAATCACTTGAATGCCCTACAGCGTAAGAGGTTATCTCTTGAATGACTCAAATGAATGTCAATGGTCTCAACCAATGACTTCATTTAAGAAACACATTGTTGTGAGCTAGAGGAAGTCTTCCACTAATGTGATACAGTGTCTGGGAAAGTGGATATTTGAATTGACAAAGTAATTGTTAATTACTTTCCTCATAGTTGCTGACATCCTTTATATGCCACATAATCCATTGAGAGATTTGAAAAAGTTATCTAAAAACTTCTGACCTATACAGCCTACATTTGTATACTACAAAATCAATTCAGTACACATCCTGTACTGTTGTATTACAGATGCGTTTGGATGGTGTTTGGTTTATTTTAAAAAATAGCTCTTTGTTTATATATAATACAATTCAATAATGACCACAAAGCTCAACTCATACTGATTATATTACATCATTTTCTTGAATATTATCCAATAATTTATTCTTAAATTCCTTATTGTTTCCACTATTTCTAGTGTTACAACTAAACCTAGTCCTTTGTCAAAAACAGAATCTTTATCACTTAAAAAATCCAATTACATTCATCTTATTATTTATTGGATATCTCTCAAATTAAATAAAATTTCCATAATACTTCACAATGAGCAATACAATTCAAGGCAGATATACAGCTCAGGGCAAAAACTGATGTCCCTGCAGTGCCTCTGACCAGGAGGTCCTGGGGTTCAAGCCCTGATGGCGGCAGGATTTTTCGACACTAGCCTTATCATCAATTTTTATTGGTTCAATTGGAGGATTAAATCAAACATCAACACGTAAAATCATAGCATCTCTAGCATAGCTAGGTTGAATTCAGCTGCTGACTGGAGAATTCTAGTTGCTGGCTGCTCTGATCAGTAATTTTTCAGTACGCAGTATACAGTACGCAGTATGCAATACCCTAAGAAGAGGGCCGTGGACCCTGCACGATCATTCCTTCCCCTTCCTTGTCCTATCCTCATCTCCTTACTTACACACACATACAATACACTTCAACAAATGCCAGGAGACCAGTTTGGAACTGGGAGCTTGTCCCCAACTGGTGGGAGATACCTGGGTGGGAAATTCCCCGCTACCCGATGTATGTCACTAATGTACTGGATCTCACCGTCATGCAGGGAAGATCATCGCCACCTCCTGTGGAAATCACATGCACTAAACTTACAGGACTAATGAACTTTACAGATGACATGCTCAGAATAACACTAATCAATTAATCACTCAAATGGAGAAATGTCGGAAGTTTCTACTCCCAATCATTGAAAGCCACTCTTCACAACCTGACTTTCCTTAAGCCCCTCCACTGTCAGTTTCCCCTTTGACTGAGTAGCATTAACTGTTGGTTTATAGGATTTCCTTAAGTGGTAATATATTCTCCAGTTCAACCCAGATTTCTTAATAACAGTACTACATTTATCACCTACATTAAAACCAATTCTACTCATAGTTTAAATACTGTGTATCATTGTTTCTTACAATGCAAATATTACAATTTATAAGTACCTTAAAGTTGCAATACAAAATATCCTTTAGGCTATTAAAGTTCTAATTCTATTTAGATTCATTAAAATTTGCAACCTCTTTAGAGCATCATTACTCACCATAAATACCATTGCTGCAGGAATTTAAATGTGAATCGACCGATTTATATGATATGTTTCAATAGATGTATTACAATGCCTTTGACTGCTCAGAGCTAATAAAATATAAATTTTGCAGAGCGTCTGGACATGTTGACAGATTTGCAGATTTAATGGTGAAAGACATAGGAACAGGTGAATGCTTTAGATTGGATCATCTAATAAAAGCTCATTTAGAGAAAGTGGCTTTAGATAAGAAAACATCAGAAGCTACCAAAGAGGAATGCAAAGACATTGTTGTAAAGGTAAATGTAACTTTGTGTTATGTACTGATTCATTCATATATGATTAGATAATACCATATACAACAATAATTTTTATTAAATTAATTGTTAAATGTTTTTATTACCTCAAATAGTTGGATGGAATGAACAAAGAAGAAATGGGCCAGATTCTTCAAAAGTTCAACATTCGCTCTCCACTCACTGGTAATGAACTTACAGAGCCTATAGAATTCAACTTAATGTTCGGCACGCAAATAGGACCATCTGGTTTAGTTAAAGGGTATGTCCCAACATCTATCAACCTCATTATTATATTGTTATTAGGGAGAGGATTTTTATGCTCTAAAAGATCTTGAAATATGCTTTTAAAAATATTCATTTATCTAAAAATTCTTAAATAAGCACTTTAACATGCAATTCAAATGAACAATATTTAATTTCCTTTATAAACGTTTCTTGATAAAATTCAGGAGAAGCATGCTTGGAATTAAGAGATATTTTTGTGCAAATATAACATAATCTACCTTACTTTTCAGGAGAAATAATGGCAGTAAATATTCATCTTAGTATGTCTGGTTACATTTCTTGTTTTTTCTTGGTTTTAAAAAATATGGTATCCTAATTAATAAGGTATAAGTTTTAATTGGTTGTCACGTTATAATTCTGTTTAAATATTGTTCGGTCCCTTTCTTATTTTAGGACAACCTTTTTGCAGTAATATCAAAAAAAATCTTTTAGATCATAATTTTATTCATTTTATGAGATCACACATTTCGGGTACTATTTTGTCTTCATCAAGTACAACTGATACTTTATTTATAAAAAATAGTTCAGAATGAGGAAGCCAAATTGATTTTCACAGTATTCATGAAAGAAGGAAGAACTTAAAAATTACAAAAATATAATATTTTATTTAAATATTTTTTATAAATAAATTTTCAGTTGTACTTGATGAGGAAGACAAATCAGTCTCCAAAAAGTTGTGCAATTTCATAAAATGAACAAAATTATAAAATAAAAGATTTTTGGAAGTACCGTATTTACCCGAATATAAGTCAGCCTTGAATGTAATACCCATTTTGAAGAGGCCTCCTGAGAATTTTTTTTATTTTTAACTAATTGTAAATAATTTCAATCACAATAAAAACACAAGTGATAATACTGTCTAGAAAATCTTTTAAATGAAAAATCTTAAGTTTTATGTATTCAGATGCTGTTTTTCTTCATCAGAATCAGCAGCATCATCAACATCAACACTTTCACTACTTTGTTCACTTGTATTGTTTTCTTCCAGGTGCTCCCACAGTAGGTCATCTGTGCCATCAAGTGCATTTAATATGGAACACTTTTTAAAACCCTTCACAACAGATTCACTGGAGATCCTAGTCCAAGCAGTAGCCAACCATTCTTCCAGCTTGTATTCAGAGGGCTTCCTTAATTTCCCTCCAGGAGTGAGGGCATGGTTTTCTTGAAGAAGCCAGTCATTATGTAGTTGTCGGAGATGATCCTTGAGTGGTTTGTTTACAACAACATCCGTTACTTGAAGTTCAGATGTCATCCCACCAGGAATTATTACTAGATCTGTGTTACTTTTTAATATCAGTTTCCTAACTTCTTGCGTAATGTGCCCCTTGAATGAATCTAGCACCAGCATTCCTCTCTTCAACAAATAGCCTGGTCTTGTATTCCAAACCACCTTCAACCAATCAAGCATCAGATAATTGGTCAACCACCCTTTCTTTTGACTTCTGAAAACAAGCCCTGTTGGCAGTATCTCTTTTGGCATTCTTTTTCTGTGCAGAATCACGTACGGAGGCAGCTTCCCGCCGTCAGCCAGAGCACATAGCATAACTTATTCAGGCCTTTTCATTGCCGGTGCTTATGACGATAACACTTTTAGCGCTGTTTGTTTCAACTGTTACTTTTGACGGTATGTCAAAATAAACGAGCGTCTGGCCAGCGTTACACATTTGACTGAGCAGATAGCAAGTTCTTTCCGTAACTTGAGAATATGAAGTTGGAAACCAATTTATTTTTCTTCACCAACTGCTGGAAGTCGTTGAGCAAGCGTCGTTCTTCGCCGTAATGTCAGACCAGCTATTCTCATCATTCTTACGCACCAGCCCATACCCGCTTTGAAATTTTCGCCCTCTTATAGAAGATTCTTCATTATATCAAGTGCCTTCATTCGTATAGTTTCTCGAAAGATAGGGAAGCCTTCATTGCGTTTCTCTCGCAGGTACTCGACAACTTGCTGCTCCAACTTCCCCTTTTCGGTCCCCTAAATGTTTTACACGTTGAAATTGCGTTCTCTAATTTGTCTTTCATCTGACGCCACCTATGAACATTTCTTTCTGTGACCCCAAATTTTCTTCCAGCCGCGCTGTTGTTAGTGGTCTCAGCTTCTTTCAGAACCATTAACTTAAAATTCGTATCAAATGTCTGCGCGATTCAGTTGTCAATTGCGAACTCGTAGATCCCCGTACCTCCACAGAATTTCAGCCACAACTTCCACTCATATATCTGTTGTGTTTAACTTACAATGTCATTTGACCGATCTCCTTAAAAAAATATTGGTCTGAATCAGAACGGCACGTCCGCGTTGGACACTACGAAAACGTTCGGGAATAGAAGTACATAGTATTCAACACGCGCCAGTGTCTGAAACACGACTATCCGGGTATGGACTGCGAGTCTGCATGCATCAGGACGGGGAATCAATCTAGTTTTCATCGCTAATGTATCCCGTGACAACTCCGGTCCGCCTTTTTTATGGCATGGGTGTTGAGAAACGGGAGATGAGTGTGCAATCAGGACGCGTCTCTCGGCAGCTGCCCGCAAGGCTATTAGCATGCGGCCTTTTACATTCCATTTGCTCGCCCGACAACCTCTGAAATCTAAAATCGCGCAATACTGCAGTGATTTGACAATTCCGTGGCGCGTTAACTGCGGGGATAAATAGCTTGGCTTATTATCCCCTTTGTAGTGTATTGTTTCGTGAGCGTACGAGTTTTTCGGCTGGGACACACTGATTCGCATCGACTCAAGCTTAATCTGCGAATATAAGACGACCCCCCATTTTTCGCACAAAGAATTTAGGAAAAAACCTCGTCTTATATTGGGTAAATACTGTACTTATTGTAAGAAGGTTGTCCTAAAATGAGAAAGGGACTGAACAACATTAAAAAAAATACCCTACATTTGCACAAGTATTTTTTCATCTATAGAAAGAAAAAAAATGCATGGTGACAAACTCCTTCTAATCAATGATTGCTCAAAAATAAATAGAATCTTTGAAAAGATGAAATCATTTAGAGAGTGGTCTCTATTTTAACGACATACGCAAAATACACACCTACAATTACACGAGTATGCACCAACAGGAAAAATTGGCCAAATATGCACATCTATATGGCATTCAATTCTAACCAAATGTCAAGAAATTTCACTTACCATGCCCTAAAGCAAAAGACAAAAATATGCAAAATCATAGAAATCTGCTCTCTAATTATTATTATTATTATTATTATTATTATTATTATTATTATTATTATTATTATTATTATTATTGTTGTTGTTGTTGTTGTTGTTGTTGTTGTTGTCGTCATCATTATTATTAAAAGAATATTATGTGGTATCCTTTTATATTGTAGACAATCGTAGGTGATGGATAAATGGTAACCATAATGCATTTGAAATTTGGGGGTAGCAAAACGTTTTGTGTGTCAACACTTTGCACGCCTCTTCAGGTGTTACTAACAGCCACAGTTAATGAAAGTACCAACATTTACGATACAGATGAATGTAATTAGATGTTCTAAAAAATAAAAAAGGAAGATTTGCATATGTTGGTAAGGAGGCACAAGATTAAACAAAACAAGGAGAGGAACTTACCATAAATGTAATTTTTTTAATTTCATTTTGAAAATCGAGCAAATATAAATCTAAAAACATCGAAGCTAAACAATACTTAAGTCAGTAAGGTGAGTGTTGGGCAAAGAAACTTTCATATAAGGGAGCATCTTTGTAGAAAACATCCAATACTGTGCCAAAAATCTTTCATGAAAGAAGAATTTCACCTTTGCATGACCACATCTTTCTCTGTAGTGGGTGTGAGAAACTCAAGCGAAGTTGTGATATGAGCGATCATGGTGGGAGTATTGAGAAGAGGTGGATGAAGGGGGGGGGTAAATAATTACAAAATTATTGAAAGGCAAAAAAAGAGATTGGGTTAGAACAATTATTTGAAATGGTAAAATTGAATAATATTAACTTAGTCTCTGAACTAATTGTTGTATTGTAGAATTTTTAAGTTTAATTAATACATGGTCATAAATACTAGTGAGTATACTGGATTACTTCATTATATGTATTGGATAATAGTACGATTTCAGGTATAAATCTATATTTTCCTCTCTCTCTCTCTCTCTCTCTCTCCCTTTTTTTAATTTTTTTAATATTATTATTTTTATTATTATTATTATTTTTTTTTTTTTATTAAATGTTCCTTTAGTCTGACCAACACAGGTTACTGGACAGTCTGTACAGGGAATACAATATACTGCAATATTTTAATTCTCATGTAAGGGGATATTATCCTTAACATTTCTAATCAGATTATGTGTCGTTGTTATTTTAGCTGCCAATTTAAGATGAAAAAAATCTTTTTTAATGTAATTGGAATGTTCTAATGTAATAACTGGAATATGTATTGTAGAATATATTGTAGGTAGCTCATGGCTCAAAGCAAAGTCTCTCACCTTTCAGCAAGGAGTCCAGGTTTGATTCCCAGACAAACTCATGTGAAATTTGTTCCAACCAATCGAGACTGCTCACTTCACAGGGGCTAGTCCTACTCCTATGAAGTGTCCTAAACCCTGCCCCTTTCCTAATTCCTTCCCAATTCTGGCTGCTGGGTAGTGATGCAGGGGTGCATAGTGTAAGAGGCATGTACAAGGGTGGTCCCAGAAGTACCCTGCCTGACCTAGAGATCGCGGTAGTTTTTTGAAAAATATCACTGTATTAGAAAGTAGACAATCTATGAAGCATATGTTTCAAGTTTAAAGAAGCTACGTTGTTTAGTATTTGTTTGGCAACAATCAATAGTGAACGTTGTGAGTGAATTTGTAAAAATGGAGAAAATTGGTCATTGTTATGTGATCCAATACTTTCATTGGAAAGGCCTCAGCCCAACCAGTATAAAAACTGAACTAGATTCTACTCTGGGTGAGTCTGCGCCTTCGTTTACTACAGTAAAATATTGGGTAGCAGAGTTTAAACAAGGCCATACGAGCTGCCAAGACGAGCATCGCAGTGGTCGACCAAATGAGGTGACTACTCCAGAAATGGTAAAGAAAATCCACAAAGCGGTACTGGGTGATCGTCGACTGAAAGTGCGTGAGCTAGCAGACATAGTAGGCATTTCGAAAAGTGCGGTACATCGCATATTATCTGAAAATTTAGACATGAGAAAGCGGTGTGCAAGATGGGTGCCGCGTTTGCTCACACTCGAGCAAAAACAGTGTTGTGAAGATGTTTCAATTGAGTGTTTAGCGAAGTTTCACTGCAACAAAGCAGAATTTTTGCGCCGTTTCATAACCATGGATGAAACATGGGTCCACCACTTCACCCCAGAGAGAAAACAACAATCAAAACAATGGACTGAAAAGGGAGAACGTGCACCAAAGAAGGCGAAGACCGTTCCATCTGCAGGCAAGGTCATGGTGTTGGTTTTTTGGGATGTGCGTGGGATAATTTTCATTGACTATCTTGAAAAAGGAAAAACTATCAACGGCGAGTATTATGCGAACTTATTGCAACGTTTGAGCGAAGAAATCAAGCAAAAATGGCCACACTTGGCTAAGAAGAAAGTGTTGTTTCATCAGGACACTGCACCAGCTCACAAATCCGTTATTGCAATGGCCAAAATTAATGAATTAAAATTTGAATTGCTACCTCATGCACCCTATTCGCCAGATTTAGCCCCCTCTGATTATTTTCTCTTCCCAAACTTGAAATAATGGCTCAGTGGTCAAAGATTTTCCAACAATGAAGAAGTGATGTCGGTAGTTAATGGTATTTTGAGGAGCAAGACATTTCTTATTATAAAAAGGGTATCGAACTTACTGAACATTGCTGGGAAAAGTGTGGATACAAGGAGATTATGTTGAAAAATAAACATATTTTTTTTGACAAAATTTTTGTTTTTGCTATGTTGGGTCGGGTACTTCTGGGACCACCTCCATACACAGAGATGCTACCTGGTGGTCCTCTTGACAGCTGACTGATGAGACGAGATATACATAAATAATGAATATTAATGGAGGATATCTCTGAAAAAGTGCTCAATGCTCAACCAGGGGCTTAGTTGCATTGCGTCGATCTGAATAATTAAGATGATTAAAACACAACAATAGAAAGGGGTAAACTTATTGATATTCAATCTTGGACAGAATTGGATTTGAAACAATTTGAAGCTAATTGTTGTTGTACACTATAACCAACAATTTCTTAATAGTTTTGTAATAAACGAAGAGGGATGATGATTTTCAAGTAACATCTTGTACCTCTTCTGAATATGATACACGACTCATAATAGTGTTTGAAGTTATAATTTAATTATTTATATTTCCAGGCTGTACACACAACACCTGTTTTGTGTGGTAAGGGATGTTCTGAAAAATAAGTTCTATGTGAGAACTTCTCTTAATACCAACTTGTAATTACTTTGTTTTTTATCAATTTTGATCAAAATGTCCAAGTAGTTAAAATCCCATTTTTTTTTCTATATTTTAAAACACGGTATCTTATTATTTTAACCTGCATTTTAACGTTATGTAATTTTTTTCATTGTAGCTGTTAGTGACACCTGAAAAAACCTGCAAAGTCTTGATATGCAAAACAAGCTACCTCCAAATGTGCAAATAAATTATGGTAACCATTTCTCCATTGTCTCTAATTGTGTATAATAAAAAAATGTATACCATATAATATTGTCTTAAGATTATGACAATCATTATTGTTCATAATCAGAATTTGTCGTCTTTATTTGTTTTTTATACTTTTATTTAGCTTTTTACGTCCTGAAACTGCCCAAGGCATTTTTGTGAATTTTAAGAGACTCTTGGAATTCAATCAAGGGCGACTTCCTTTTGCTGCAGCTCAAATTGGTAATGCTTTTAGAAATGAAATTTCACCCAGATCTGGGCTTATTAGAGTGAGGTGAGTTCTTTAATATAAATATTAATATAATACTGTGGTTAAATAAACAAAAATTATTTTGATAATACTCTTGATGGTGTAATTAATTTTATGTTGTATACCATTTTACAGAGAATTTACAATGGCAGAAATAGAACATTTTTGTGACCCTTCGAACAAAAATCATCCCAAATTTGATTCTGTACGAAACACTCCTGTTTTGCTATATTCAGCTTGCAATCAAATGGATGGAAAATCTGCATCATTCACAACTATTGGTGAAGCAGTTGATTCAGTATGTACTTATCTTAAGGGCATAGAATTTACTGAACATTCTCTTGTGTGAGGAGAAATAATAATGATGATGATGATGATGATGAAAGAATTTTCGGAGGTGTCAGATGGGCTATGTCCTGAATTAGTGTGAAAAGAAAAGCACACTTTCATCTTTAAACATTTTCGTCTTCTTTTATAATTAATCAATTGATCATTGTAGAGAGGAAATTTCTTGCTAGAAATGTAGTAATGAATTCTCATATTTAAAACCTTGACATTAATATTATTCAAAATATTGACACAGACAATTGTCATTATCTACATACATTAGTAGACTTAATATCTTGACCCTTAAGGTCATTAATGCACTGTATCTATCATATAATACATTAAAGTGTCTATGACTTGACATCTCTTTAAAGTCTCTCTATTGACTACATGATCCTGCTGGTTATAGTACCTTTTCCTCTAGTATTTCAAAACAAAAAAGAAATGTGCAAAGAAACTCTCATTTTGGTATTATGTACAACAAAATTGTAAAAGAGAAATAATTTTGGTCACTAATTTGCATATTTGATTAGTCTCATGATTTTTACTTTCAATTATATATCTGGCCCGACTCAAAGTTATGCAATTTTGAAAAACATTCTTCAACTTTTATGGGTACTTTACATGAAGTCCCTGGAAAATTTCCAAATTTTCTCAGAAATGGCTCGAAATTTTTTCTTTAAATTGCTTGTAAGAATAGAGTGAAATACACTTATAAAGATGATGGTATAGGTCTGATTTTTCACTATTAATCTGAATTTTTGGAAATTAGAATTTTATTTATTTATTTTTTGTTTTCCTGGCATCTTCCGCAACCACGATATAGAAGATAGCAATTTTTCAAATGAAATTTGTTCTTCACAATTAGTTCTTTGATTAATGTCATGTACATTGAAAAAAATTAGTAGTTTACAAGCAATTTTGGGTAAATTATGATCAATATTAAAAAAATATTAAATTTAAAATTTCTTAAAAATGGCTCCAAATTGTTTTCAGTAAATTTTTTGTAGTGATAGTTCTAAATCCACTGTACAAGGTGTCATTGACTCTGGTGCGCTATATTCTTTTGTTTTTTTTTAAATTTTACAAAGGTTCTCTCTCTCTCGCTTTATTATTTACATTACCAGCAAGTTGTGTACATCAATACATTTGTGAGTATAAGTGCTTCAAATTATGTTTTGTGAAGTTTCTCAAAAACTTGAGTTTTGAGTGAAAATGTTCAAAAAGCTCATTTTCAGAAATGCTTGAACAACATTTTCGCAAAAACTACTCCAAATTTTGTCAACAAAAATTTGCATATAGGACCAGGTTGTACTCTTCTCTAATATTCTTTAAGACCTTTCAATTTTACCCTCAGGGGACTGAAAAATAAAAATATGTGAACAAATGTCTTTTAGGTTCAAGGCAGCTGAAAAGAAGTTGGGAAAAAACTTAAGAGATAAGCCCAGAGTAAAGAGATGAAACTAACTAGAACAAGAAACTCTGTCATTCTGTAGCACGACTAGTTACTTTCTTGCGTATGTCTACGTAGTACATAGAAGGTCATATAATGATGCAGTGATAAATGGGGATTTTTGGGGGTAATAACTCATTTTCTTAATTCCTGGTAGTGAAAAAGTGGATAATTCTTGCTCCTAAGAGTAAATTACTTCCTCTAATACATTGTATGCATTTTGTGGGCCTTTGATATCCAAAAATTAGTTTATGGCAGAGGATCCATTTATCTTCCCGTGAAAAACACTAGCCCTAAACTTCATAAGATTTTCACTGATGTTGATCTTCAGTGATGGACCTGGCTAATGTCATGGCTCCTTGAATTCGATGGAAATTTTTATTTTTGGGAATACTTTTCATGAAGCATCAACATCTTCAGAATTTTCTGAAAATGGTTCCAAATAGAAGAAAGTACGCTCTATTCTCAAATACAGCAAAGTATGCATATACTGTCACAGGTGTGATTTCCATTGAAATCTTTGAATTTTCGAAAGTTGCACTAGTAAAAATGTTTTCAGTGTCTTCCTATAACTACAATATTGAAGACAGATTTCATTCAGAAAAAATCTGTTCTTCAAATTTAGATCTTTAGGTCTCTTTGTATTAAAACCAAAATTTGCAAATTGCAGATATTCAACTTTCTTTTTGAAGCTTGAGGAACATTCTTGAGAAAACCCATTTATTTGGTGTAATGGTTGTGTGAAATACATGCAAAACCTTGGTACTCAAGTTCAAATTCCAGCATGGTCAAAATAGATTTGTGGGTTCAATAGAATTCTATAACCGTTAATAATGTAACATTCATTATAATTATATAATAGAAAGAGTGTGTAATTGTATCATCATAAGTTGGAAAATAAAGAACTAGATCTTATTAAAAAATAAAATTTAACAAATGATGGTTATCCTACTTTAAAATTTTTATTTATTATTTAACAGAAATGAAATCCGCATAATGGATAGCTCTGTTATAAAAAGGTAGAGTGTTGGATGCAAAAAAGAAAATGGTTATGGTGATAGAATTTCCTTGAAGAAATTCATGTGTATGCATGAGCAGTGCTTATTAGTTGTTCTAATCGAAATCCTGATTAAATATTGCTTCCTTTTTGATATGTTGCAGAACCTGATTGCCAATCAAACTTTGGGATATTTCATGGCTCGCATTCAGTTGTTCTTGATACGCATTGGTGTTGATGAGAAAAAATTACGCTTTCGTCAACACATGAGCAATGAAATGGCTCATTATGCTTGTGACTGTTGGGATGCTGAACTCCTTACATCTTATGTAAGTTTTATCTGATTAACCCTACAAGCATGACGAACTACTCTGGCTGAACTCTTCTGTCTCAATGAGACTTCCACAATACGTGTAGGTTTCTCTCTACTTTGCACACATAAGTTATATAGTTACTGGGTATACACTTCAAAATTGTTAGTCTATTAGATTATTTATCGGTCACATGCATCCTTTACCCCTGTTAACTTGCAACCTTGCAGGTTTGTTAAGTACACTTGTATCTTCCTGTATGTTAAGAAATTTAACATTGTAAGCAACGGGTTTCTACATCCTTAGCAATGTAAACAACCATTGATTCATCGCAAGTCAAATGTTTGTTCAGAAAAAAACATGGCGATATACAAAATAAATCGGATTCAAACAATTCAGAAGTAATTCACATGGGTTTAGGGAATAATTATTCATAATTTTAATATTAATAGTACAATTAGAAAAATGTATATTAGGTAAATTAACCTCATTTTCCTCATGTTCCACTGAATGAAAGTACTCCAATAATCGTATTTGCTGATGATGTGAAGATCAACTGGAAGTCAACGTGCCAATTTCCTAACTGAACGTAGTTTTTTTTAAGTATTGTTAGGTTCAGGAAAATTATTTCCATCGATTTTTCTCAAACCACGTTATATGAATATTATTTATATAAATATATCGCTAGCAACACACCACAATATCTTACTAGCGTGCTGCAGCAACAGAATTCATGTGTTTACCATCGCGGTAAAGTCGTAAATTTTCATATAATTCATGAGATTTTATGGTGACAGATAAAATGCTGAACATACCATGAAATGTTAGAGTTATTACTGCTTCATCCAAATTAAAAATTCTGCTACGCTCCGCCATGATTTTTAATTTTTGACCTCAGCGGTAAAAACACTTATAGCATTACTAGGTATGGTAATAGCTATAAATCAGCAATGTTATTATTGAATATTATTGTTGTTATGTTATTATTGAATAACAATATTGAAAAAAAAATAGTCCATTGATTCACCATTTTGGGGAATATAAATAACAGTATACCAGTAGCACATCAATTTCATGTTTCACATGCACCTCTTCAAATAAAAAAAATCATAGGCCATATATAATTACTAGGAGGCGGATTTCATGAAATGTAATTTTTTTCCTTTTCACTTTAGAACAATGCTGTTTAGTATAGAAATTCATTTTATATTATGACAAAAGGAATTGATCCATTTTTATAGGTCAATTTTATAGGTTTATTTTGCATTTTTGTCAATTTGGACTAATAAGTCATTTTCTACCTTTTTACATAATTTTAATGCATTTTTTGCTGATTTCATGGATTTTAACTTCATTTTTAATGGTACTTACTTCAAATAATATTCACGAGCTGCAACAAATGTTCTTCACAGAATTACTTGGTAGCCTCTTTGATTTGTTTGCTCAGAAATTGTTTTGGCAGCCGTTGTGATGTAATTCTTGTGACTTATATCAACACTATTGCCGATCCGGCCAATTTCGGAATCACTCTAAAGACAGATTTCCTGGTAAAGATCAATCCAAACCAAAGGTTTTCTAGCGGAGTTCACTCAAACGAAAGGAAGATTACATCACTAACATATCCTACAGCAGTTGTTCATCTGAACTGGTTTTGATAAGATTTTTTACGTCATTTTTCATAGGTTTTAGTACATTTTTAAATCGTTTTAACAGCATTTTAGTGATCATTTTTGGCAATGTTTTAGGTCATCAAAATCATCCCCCTTATTATCACACTTACCATAGTACTGTAACAAAATCAGATAATTGAGAGTTAGAAAATGCCCTATCTATTTGAGGAAGCATCAATTACTTCCACCTCTTTTGAAATCGCTTTTGAAAACTGTCCATGAAGTTACACATGCTAAATAGTAGTTTCATTCAGGACGAGATGTCTCGTCGCACACACCTGAGAGGTTGAATAATTAAGATGAAAATACACAGGTGACCAATTGAAGTTGGACAATTTTGAGAAAGACATTGATTCTTAACTCAGACTTCTTAACTCATTCAGACTCTGTTGATTCTTAACGTCAAATGGATTCAAGTTTTAATAAATTTAGTCAAGACATGCCATTCAACTTATTAATTTATTCACTTTTGAAAAAAATGTCCTTGAGATAATATAATCTTCAATATCCAACATCTAATTCTTCCCTTAAATTCAGTGATCTCCAGGAACTTCCCCTCCACTTCTTACCCTTCTTAATGTAACCCTCTGTTCTTTGGTATAGAAGAGTTAATCTAAGAAGAGACAGGTCGGGAAACAAACTAATGTCATGCAGAGCGATGAGATTGCAAGAGATATTGATAATGCCATTAGAAATGAGCTAACTATAATCGAATGCACTGACAAAATGAGTGCATGGACATAACCTGTGATTATGTTGCCAGCAGTGACCTAGCTGTCAAAGTGGAGGGTTTCTTATAGAAATCTCTCCATACCATCGAACTGAGGTAGCCCATAGCCTCATCAGCTCTTGACCCGTGTTTCTTCCTATAGTTAGAGAGAGGTCATGATTGTAAAGATAGCATTTCTGGATGAGCTGGATAGATTTATGAAATGGATCTCTCCCCATAATCAAATGATGAAAACACTCATGCTGAAGGTATTAAATTCACTCCCTCTATATATTGGCTTCTGCCAAAACTACGTAGGGCAGCCACTAATTTCATATTGTACTGTTCTAATGTTTTTATGACTCGCATATCATTAATTAACAATTGAATTGTGTTTATAATATACAAGTCTTGTTTGACTTGTGTAATAAGCCTTTCTATGATTTAGGGGTGGATAGAGTGTGTTGGCTGTGCTGACAGATCAGCTTTTGATCTTACTCAGCACACCAAAGCTACTGGTGTTCGATTGGCAGCAGAGAAGAAACTTGCTGAACCAAAAATTGTAAACATTACTGGTAAGTTTATAATTAGCACAGTCTGTATTTTATCTGTAGAGCAATTTAGGTAAATATTTTGAGATGTTAATCAAGTTGGGTTTTTAACAATTATGTAATGGCACACAATATATCAACCAAAATTCATTTAGGGTACATTTTCCCATTGAATAAATATATATAGAAGCACTTTTGGAACAAATTTTTCTCAATTTCATCCAATTACTCTACACAAAACACTAAATAAGATTAATTTAAATGTAAGTTTATCATTTTCCTTTCATGGAAAGATCTTAATATCCATTGATTTCCGACTAAAGTTCACTGAATTTTCCAATATTCACAAGTTCAGAAATCAAGATTTTCTTTTTAATTTTTGATGTAGTAGGGTTATAGGATATCATATGTTATGGTAGAATGATAATTTTGCTAATGAATGAGAGAGGTGGAAACAAAAAATAGTGCTGTGGAAGGAAGCTAAATGTTCAAGAAATCTGCAATCTTGGTCATAGAAATTAAATTATACTAGTGAAAACCCGTCAAAATTTGACAGTGAGATCTGAGATAAATGTAAAATACTGTGACCAGACTAATGTTCACAATACGTTGCATTGTTTGGATCTTCAGGGTATAACGAAGATGTTCTGTGATGTGAGTTCCCAAAATTTTGAACACGTATGGCCCATGGGCAGGTGGCAATGCAATATCGGTGCCAAATTGCACAAAAGAAAGAGCACTATTATACTGACGGATATTATTTCTAAAGTTTTTTGATGTGTCATCATGTCCTATATACAATTTTTATTTCTTCTGACATATCGCCTGAAGGTAAACTTATTTTCCCATTTAAGCAACACAGAGTAAATCGTTTGCAGAATTTTTCTCACATGCGAAGTGCAAAACAGAACAAAACTGACATTTCATAGGCAACGACCCAGCAGAAAACGAAATGACTTCACTATCACGACACTTACGCTGACTTTCTCTTTCCCTGCGTCCAGTTAATGTACGTTTGCGTCTTTTGGGACGCGTGGGCAACGATTCGGAATTCGACATAACCTGTGAACAACTTCACTAATTCAGTACAACCGAGCAAAACACACTGTCCAAATGTTCTCTACAAAATTCACCACAAAAGCAAATACATGCAAACTGTCAACGCCACAATGCAATAATTACACTGAAACAAAACCTTGATGAATTGTAAACAAATCTCAACAATCAAAACAAAACATCAAACAGCGCCACCATGAAGTGGCGCTGTCGACTCATATATCGACTCATATATATCGATTTTGAAACAGCCACCCTTTGGAAGAAAACAATTGACTATTGATAAGCGTACTATTAAAGAAATATTTAATTAATTAATTTACACACTAAATGTTGGTGAATCAACACAAACAATATCTGATAACACATCTAGGGATCACATTCTTTCATTTAAAGGAAAAAATACTACAATCGGTTCAGTAGAAGCTCTAAACGAAGCCATGGCAAAATACCTTATTTTTTTAAATATATAGATTTGGCACAAAAGAGACCTAAAACGTCCTTCATTGTTTGTGTGCAATTTTAACTTGAGTTCATTTGTTTCTTTTTCTCTCTTGCAGAACCAGTGCCCAATAAGGCTGCTATTGGGAAAGCTTTTAAGAAAGAAGCCAAAGGGATCATGGAAGTTTTGGCTGCTATGGACCCTGTGACTGTGGGTCAACTTGAAGAAGACTTGGCCAGCAAAGGGTAACAATTGCTTCTAGAATCATGAATTTGAAAATATTGTTTTTTCAATACATTTAATGACAAAGAGAGAGAACTAACAAATGATTGCACACTAAGACACAAAATTCAATCTTTGCAAAATTGATCCATCAATTTATTTATTTATTAATATATAAACAGACTTATGTCCAATATACATTTGGCACACACAATCAATCATTCCTATATTGTGGGTCCTTGATGCTGAAAAACCAATTGGAAGCAAAATGTCCATCCATCTGTCTGTCCGTCCATCTGTGAACACTCCTAGCGCCTAAACCATTCATAGGATCTTCTGCAAATTGAAGAATGCCCTGTCTGTCTGGATCTAGTTGAAGCTTCGAAATTTTGAAAAACATTCTTTGAAATTTGGGGGTACTTAACATGAAGCTCCCAGACATTTTCCAAATTTTCTCAAAAATAACTCCAAATTTTTGCTTTAAATTTCTCGTAAGAATAGAGTAAAATACACTTGCAAAGGTGGCATAGATCACATTTTCACGGTTAATTCTGAATTTTTGAAAATTGCAAAAGTTTGAATATTTTTTGGCTACAACTATAAAATTGAAGACAGATTTTTCTTACAAATGAAATTTGTTGTCCATAAATAGTTCTTTCATTAAGGTCATATAGATTTGTTTGAAAATTTTAGTAGTTTCCATGCAATAGTGGGTGCAAGATTTGCAATTATCAAAAATAACAAAAACAAGATTTTCTCAAAAACGGCTCCAAATTTTTTCTTTAAATTTTTAGTATGGTTAGTGACAAATGACCCTGTCCGATGACATAAACCCCATATTGATATCGTAGGCTTCCGCGGCCAGAGTCATGATCTGGGCTGTCCGGGTGACGCCGCGCCGAAGGCTGGGGTGCCGACGATTCGACCCTGAGGCAGTACAGCCCTGAAGAGGACCGCGATATGTCAGTCGAAACGTCGGCACCCCAGCCTTCGACGCGGCGTCACCCGGGCAGCCCAGATCATAAACCCCAATTGTTGTATTCTTTTGCTTTTTCAAAAATTACAAAAATGTAATTATTTTGACTTCTCTCACGACGGTAATACTTACATTAGAGGCGATTTCTTTACATTATTTTATTAATGAGTACATCTACTTTAAATAATATCAAATAAAGTTTCTCAAAAACTCAGCACTTTTTTGTGGAAACAAGCTCAAAATTCCACATTTTCTCAAAAATGGCTCCAAATTTTTTTCTTCAAACTTTACCAATGGATACTGCTAATTGCTGTGTTTAATGTGACTTAAAGTTCATTTTGGTGTATTAATTTGTTTTTCCAAAAATTACACAAATGTATTTTTTTTTAAATATCCCTCATACCATTAATATGCACACTTCCATCGATTTGTATATGTTGTTATATTTGTGAGTGGAAGTGCTTGAAATTACTTCAAATGAAGTTTTTCGAAAACTCAATAGATTGCTGTGGAAAAGAGCTTCAAATTTCGCATTTACAGTAACGCTTAAACATAATTTTCTCAAAAACGGTTTCAAATTTTCCATTGAAACTTTCTATTTAGAACATGGTTTCACTCTTCTTTAATATTCATGAAGTAATATTTCGGTTGTACTATTAGGAAAACAAAAGGTTGAGAAAATGTCAAAAAAATGTGTTCTGGGCGACGAGAAATTGCAACTAGATAGAAAATGGAACAAGACTTGAAAGCCTGACCACACCAAGGAAATTAGAAATAATTTTCTACAGGAAAGTCTGTGCCATTCTGTAGCACCTCTAGTTATATTTTGAACAAGAAAACTGTACCCCCTTTTATATGTTGAGCAAGGAAAACATGGTATTTGAAATGGATTTATTCTTCATTTAAAATTACACTGCCAAGAAAACAACTACAACAGCACTTTCTTTCTCATGTCAGTAATGGTTATGTTAAATTATAAAATCACAAATTCTGCCCATATTAACACATTTTGGTTCAAACTTTGCTCAGCTCTTTGCAAAACACATTACCAATTGTAGTGCGGTAGGTGTGAAAATTTAATTATTTAAAGATAATACATCAATATAAATTCAACAACCGAAAGTGCATTCCATCCACCCAGAAACACCCCAACAATGAGAAGTATTCTTAGAATTTTAGATTGCCATGTCTCTGCGTTCCCATTGTTGTATTGCAATGTGATAACTTATGAGATTCTAGCAAAAGAAGTGCAGGAAATTTGAATAGCAAATTCAAAATTTTGCTAAACTGCTAGTGTTTTAAAAAATTGTACGTGACCTTTCTCAAAAAACTGATTCTTTTAGAACAGTTTCATTTATCAAAATATCCCAATCATCAATATTGAACTTTTGCAATGTTAATTTTTTGCAATTTTTCGAAAATATAATGAGTTTACAAAAAATGGGGCCAGCACCATTCTTTGGTACATAAGAGGGAAATATTAAATTTGGGTACATTTTTGAGAAATTAATTGTTTAAAGTTGCCTATGTTTCTTGCAAAATATTCTTATTTTTTTTAATTGTATATGTTATCCCAAAATAAGTTTCTGAATGACAAATTTTCTTAAGGAAAAAATTTCTGTCTTCAATATTGTAATTGTAGTAAATGCACTGATAAAGTTTGAAATTTTGCCATTTGCGGGCGGGCGGACGAACAAATGACCAGTCAGATGGATGTTTGCCATAATCCAATTTTTCAGTATCAAGGACCCACCATGCAAGATTCTGACTGCATTAACATGTTAGAGGAAGTAATTTACTACATATAGGAACAAGATTTATCCACTTTTCATTACTAGGGCTCAGCAACAAAAGAGTTTTTTAGTTGAAAAATTGCTGTTTTTCCCCACAGCAGTACAACTGTGGGGAAACCACACTTTATACTGTGATAGCATTATGTCAGAAAGTAAAAGAATTTTTTGTACTAAGTCAAACAATAACAATATTTGCCCCATCGGAAGCAGGATACTCAAATGTATTCCTTCCTTTTTTTGTTTGTGTCCTTTCAGAGAGCACGTAGTGACACTGAATGGTGCAGATTATACATTAACAAAAGATATGGTGTCTGTTCAAACTCACCAAAAAACTGTCCATGTTGAAGAAATCATCCCAAGTGTCATTGAGCCGTCTTTTGGCATTGGCCGGATAATGTATGCCTTATTTGAACACAATTTCAAGATGAGAGAAGGGGATGAACAAAGAACGGTAAGTTATTATTTTAAGTATTTTAGTCTGCATGTGGCCTGAGGCTACAAAATGCTGGGGAACAAAACCACACAAAATTGTTTTCCAAAAATTAGCTCACTCTGTGATCAAGAACAGCAGATAAATGCTCTCATATAACACTACAATAAATTAAATAGTTTAACAAAAACACTTCACAAATATTGCAATAATAAGTTGTTATTTTGTAACAGTGTCTCAGAATAAATGTTGCAAATTTCTAGGACGGGTAGAGGGGTCGAAAATAATCACCTTTTGCCATATAGTGGGAATTTATTTATAAGAAAATTATAAGCATTTTACATGTGGAATTTGCCCCTGATTTTTAGTCAACTTCATATGAATAGATGTTTAAAAGGTACATGAGATCTCCTTGAATGAAACAGACCTGCCAATAAGTAGATGCCAAAAAATTTGGAGCAAATGCCAGATCTATAAATGGCTGCAACTCTGCTGTGGGCATTTGTGTGCATGTGCATGAGTGTAGAGTAATATATAATAAAATATTAGCATTTTTCCAACAATAAAGACTGTTTCATGGATTTGGGAATTTCCTCAGAGTTCTTGGGGTATCTAACAAAACACATCTCACATGGCCAGAGGCTGCATTGTTTTCTTTAAATTTCTGCAAGCATTGGGAATTATTAATATAGATAATGATGTATTCTTTGTTCTTATGATTTTTTTTGGTCTTCGTAGTTCTTCTCTCTGCCTCCTGTAGTGGCGCCTTTGAAATGTTCTGTACTTCCACTGAGTGGCAATCCAGAATTTCAACCCTTTGTCAAAAAACTATGTAAGTGTACATTAGCTGTAGCTTGCTGTATATAAGTGCAAATATGTTTCTATAAGAATTGTTGAAGTTCCAACGAACTGAATGTTTCCAGCTCAAGAATTAACCCGATGTGATGTATCTCACAAGGTTGATGATTCAAGTGGTTCAATTGGAAGGCGCTATGCACGAACGGATGAAATTGCAATACCCTTTGGAATAACTATAGATTTTGATTCCTTAAAAGCTCCCAACTCGGCCACTCTGCGAGAAAGAGATACCATGGGACAAGTTCGAATTTCTGTAAGTATATCATGTTCACATCTTAACTAAGAGTGTTGACAAAACTCGTCTTGAGAATTTTCTTCATATTTGTGGATTGATGAGTTTCCATCTCATCTTGGAGTGAAAACTCAGATGCTTTGGGCAGGGTGAAATTTCTCCTCCTCAGTTCCGTTTATTATAAAACATGTATTCAGCAGGTTGCATTGCTGTAAATAGAGTAATTCATTGTCAAGAGCAGGTCTGCCTAGCAAGCTGGATTCAAGGAATTGTAGTCTGTAATATCATCAGGGAGCCTCACGAGGGCCAATTCCTCCCCACGTCTTTCCCTTTAAGGGTGACCCAATGCACGGCATTGTTATCTCAACGTCATCAGTTCTAATTGCTATGTGAAAAGTATAAAGCATATTTTCCCAAGAACATGCTAAAAGAGATGAAAATCCTCCAAAATAATGATACCAAATCATTTAGAAAGAGATACTAAAAATTATTTTATTGCAAGAAATGTTTACCATGACTCAAACATTATAAAAACATTAAGTGGAAATTAGATTCCTCTTCCCTTGAAGTAACCAATTTCAAACTCGCTCTACCATAAGAACAAAATAAAATAAATTCTAATTTCTGTTATGAAAACAAATACTTAATTTTTAATTCATATTATTCAGGAAGTTAAAGTGTGTAAAAGGAAAATGAAGCAGTTTCTTTATTATCATTATTGTCAATTCATAAGTACCATTAAAAAATAGAAATTGCTTCAATAAAAATATGGAATATTTTTTATACTGGTGGTGTTGCAGAATGGCACAGACTTTCTTGTACTATTTAGTTTTCTGTTCTCTTTAGTCTGGGCTAGCATTCCAGTTTTGCCCCACCTTCACCCTCATCCCAGCTACCATCTATTACAGCCTAAAAGACATTTTTTCTCATTTTCGTAATTTTTCGGTCCCCTAATATTAAGTTAAAATATGATTAAGAATATAGAGCAGTAAAACCTGGAGCTATCTGCAAATTTCCTATATGAAAGATTAATACTTTCAGTATCACGAGACCCCAAAACATGTATATCCCTCAAAATCAGTTTTTCACGGCATTACGTAACTTTCTCATACATAACTATTATATGGAGTAATATCTTTATTTATTTGCATATGATACAGTACAGGCAAACACCCAATTATAATTAGGGCATTAATAGAATACAAACATCAATTGAAATTATTCAAAATCCGGTTTTTAGTATTACATTGAAATTTATAAATTGAGCAATACAGATCAATCACATCATTGTTACCTCTTGGACACGTTCTCCATAATGGAGCATAATAATGAGTTGGTTTCTGCAAATAGATCACTAATTAGTACAGTTTCTGTGGAACGCAATCCATGCATGAATTTCACCCAAGGAAGTTTAGTATACAATGTTGGAGAATCTATTGACTTATTTACTAACTTATACAAAAAGAGAAGATCATAGTACTCCCTACAAGAGTGCAGTGAGCTTATATTCAGATTACCTGTAAAAAGATGGTAATCATGATTTAACCTAGTTGATGGCATTCCAAGTTGATGAGTAACAAAAGTTAAAAAATTATGCTGAACAGTTTCAAGTCTGGAGATGTGGGTTTGATAAGGAGGAGGCGAAATCTGCAAAGCATATAGCAAAATAGGTCTCATAGGTCATAAGGTATAAGATTTTTAAGTGTTTGCACTTTAGTGAAGTCCAACAATATGCAAGCAAAGTCCAGCATCCGATTAGCTTTATTAACAATATAACCAATATATCCATGGAATCTCAGTTTGTCGTCAAAAATTCCCCCAAATCTCTAAACAGATACTGTTTCCAAAGAAGTATTGCCTACTTTGTAATCAAATGTTATTTTATCAGTAGATCTAGTAAATGACATTGACTTACATTTATTTACATTCAGTTTGAGGATCAAAGCAATCCTGGAGGAAGTTAATAACTTTATAAATTTTTAAATCGTCAGCAAAAAATAAAGTTTGCATTTGGGAGATACAGCTGAAAGTCATCAACAAGTAAGGGCCCTAAATGGGAGCCTTGAGGAATGACTGAGGTGATACAAATATTTTTAGAAATGCAGGATTTATACATCACATTCTGTGTTCTGTCAAATAGCTCTGAAACCATTTCAAGAAGGAACCTCCAATACCTAATATTTCCAAAGCATTGAGCATGAGATGACGGTATCGAATGCGTTTGAGAAATCCGTGTAAACTAAATCAATGTGTTTTTTTAATTCTAAATTTTCAAGCAAAAATGTTGTATAGTGAATAAGTTAGTAACAGGAAATCTCATTTTCCTAAAAGCATGCTGTTTGGCAATAATGAATTGGTTTAATAGAGAAGTTAGTTTAGATGTAATTATAGATTCCATAATTTTAGCTTAATGCATAATTTAGATATAAGTTTGTAGTTTATGATGTTGGAGCGATTTTCCTTTTTAAAAATAGGAGTTATGAAGCTAGTTTTCCAGATTTTAGGAAGGGTTCCTATTTGCATTGATTTCTTGAAAATAAGTGGTATAGAGAAAGTTATATATTCAAAAAACTAAAAATTGAAATTTTTAAATTATTTTCCATGAAAATGTAAATAAATTATATGCAATATTCCAAACATCACTTTACTGATTACCTCTTAAAAAGGCACCCCAAAAAATTGTTTTTACAATCATAAATGGATAAAAATTATGTACAATTGTAATGTCTAATATTTTTGCTATTAATTAATGTTATGGGTCTGAGTAAATATTCTTTAGTTTAGATTTTGTTGCTTGTGATGAAAAATGAAAAATTCTAGTTCTTTGTGTGGCTTACCTTTCACTTCTGCATCCCAACATGGACAAGTAAATACTTCATAAAATTTTTTTCAAAAAGTGCAAATCGCATCAAAATTTTTCTTAACAAATGTTGTTTGGCATCACTATCTCATTAGAAAAATAAGTTTAGATTTTTTTCCTTCCCTAAGCAAATTGATTAAATTAGAGTGAATTATATTATAAAGGCTCAAGTGACGACCACTCTGGGCCCCCCATAAGGGTTAATTTAACTCTGGAAAGAATTATTAAACAGAAATTTTGCCAAAAATGTTGACAGTAATAAACAAAATCATTCAATTTTATATAATTATATATAATCACACATATACATTTATAACAAAGTAGTGGACCCAGTAATGCTTCGCTATTGCAGTGCATTACACATGACACACTACTGGTCACATGGTTGTTAATGTTTACGCGATGCTGTGCAAAAATTCTAATAGATGAAAGACTTTCCTACAAGTATGAGTTTGTTCTATGGCCTGACCTGGACATGGATGTCAAGTATCGTATGGTTAAAATGTTCTCACTCAAATTTGGACATGCATTCGTTATGGCACTATCTTGGAGATATTTGATTCGCTTGTATGAGATTTAAGTAATAATTCTGGTCGATATATTACAATTGCAGTGAAGATGTGTATAATCCTTGACTTTGCGTCAGGTTTCGTAGAGTTCAGGGACGCTTGAATAGTCATCATAAACAAGGAAATCATCAACAATAACAACACACATATACACACGCACGCACACACACATATAATATATTTTATAATAATTAATTTATATAAATACAATATTATCATATTTAGTATAATAAATTAACATGAATTTAAAATAAATTTATCTTTATTGCTACAAGTTGATATTTCCAATAAATGGTTACTACTAAATGAATCCTATGTTGCCTTTTAAAACAGCTGTTTTATTATGTCAGCGTTATTTGGTAAGTAGTAATACAACAGTACAAAAACACAAGGAGTTCTCTTTGCCTCATAGAGAACAGTTTGAGAAGGTCTTATTACCTAAGACGAAGAAGAGAATGTGAAATTTGATTTCAATAAATAAGCAAGTTCAAATACATCGGTAAAGTTTTCTTTAATTTCTTCCATAAGGTATATGGATTTTCATAGAATTATTTTCACTTGTAACCTTACTAAATTCAAATAAAGTTGGTTACAAATAAAATACTTCAAACTTGCCAAGTACTTAATACTAGCATCGCCAGTGCTTTAAACATACTTATCTGGCATTTTCATCCTCAGGTGTAGTGAGTGAGAAATTACCTATCAGAATTAAAATTAAATAATAAAATAATTCCAAAAAATGTGTCTCAGCTCTTTGTGTCAGATGCTCTTGTGGGCCATGGGCACTACCTAATCCAAATGTAATCAGGAGAGTTGTTCTGAAGAGTAAGTTCAGGCAGTTTATTAAAGAAAAGTTGTACTTTTGCAAACTCCTATTCTAAAACACACTGATTGTTTGTCATAGATTTATATTAAAATATAATTTCATTGTTGAAATTATCCTATAAAAGGGGATCATGCTATTAGCATTAGCGTAAATGAGAACATTATCCTACAAAAATGCTAATTATCTTGTGGTGTGGCAATGTTGACAATGAACATTCTTCAGAGAGAGGCCATATACTGAATACTGTAAACAATGGCTCGTGGGTGATACAATTTTGAGCAATGTGTGTAATTTATTGCCTGGTGCCTTGGGATTGTACCTTGGCCTCCTAATTAGCTGTAATCACAGTTGCTTTGCAAAGCCCTTTGAGCACACTCCTGGCACGGTGGTGGTGATTTCGAAAGAAAGACTGGGAGCAGTGGCTCAGTGCATCAACTGATGTCACTGCAGTGCCTCTGACCAGGAGGTTCTAGGTTCCAGTCCCAACAGCGGCAGGATCTTCAGCTAGGTCGAATTCGGTCACTATCTGGAGGGGAATTCTAGCGGCTGTCTGCTCTGATAGGTAGGTTTCCGTGGTTTCTCCGATCAACACCAGGTGAATGCCGGAGCAGTACCCTAACAAACGGGCCACGGACCGTGCGCAATCTTTCCTTCCTTTTCGTTGTCCTATTCTCACCCCTTACACACATACTGACACTAAAATGCACTACCGCATATGCCAGGAGACCGGTCAGGGACTTAGAACTTGTCCGAGCTAGGGCGGTGCCCTGCTGGTGGGAGATACATGGTTGAGGAAAACCCCACTAGTCGACGGAAGGTTGGAGACAGATCTCGCTATCCAGTGGGGGAAGAACAGCGCCACCTCCCAATGAAAAATCAAGCACTACACTAATGAGATTAATGACCTCAGTAGTTGATGGGCCCGGAATCACTAACAATCAATCAATAGAAAGAAAGCCTGACAGGTGAGGCAGAGCATGAGTCAATATTAAATCATGCGTTTTATTCACATTTCAAGAATGCTGTTTCTGTAGTATCATGAACAACTTTGTTCCTATGAATTCTTTGTTTCCGATAATTCTTCTTCCTTTGCCCATTCTATTGTCCATTAAGAACCACAGTATCTCGCACAATCTTCCTTTATTCTGCTGTTCTCCACTCTTCCTCACCATCTTTTTCCACCCTTTTCTTTTAGATCCTCCTCAGTATCATTCAGTCATTGCACTCTTAGTCTTCCTACCCTCCTTCCATCAGGTTCTTCCCTTAATATTTATTTGACTACCCTTTCAGCATTCTTTCTCTCAATGTGGCCTTACCACCTTAATCTCACTTTTATATTTGTTACAATATTTGATGCTTTATAAAGTTGTTCTACATCCACATTATTTCTAATTGTCCATTCATCACTCTCCTTTTTAGGACAAAATCTTTCTTAGTATCTTTCTGTTCCATATTCTCAACATATTGCTGTCCTTTGCTGTGAAGATCTACGTTTCTGATCCATATGTGACCATATATATAACTGACTTGTAGATCATTTTATTTTCCCTCGAGAGAGAGATTAACTCTTGAGGATCAGTAGTACTGAATAATGGCATTGGTCGTCTCTCTTTGCTTTTGTTGCCTTAATTTCTGTTGTTATATATTTTTCTTTAGTGATGACAGAACCTAGATATTCAAACTTCTCAACCCTTTCAAAACTATATTATTTTATAGTGAGCAGTCTAATTGTTTCCCATCTTTCTTTACTTGCATGTGTATCGTGTACTTTGTCTTCTTGTTAATCTCCAACCCCACTGCTGGTTGCTCTTCCCACCAACACCGTACCATCCACATAGGCTAATATTTATACCATTCTGTCGTATATTGTTCCTTTTCAGCTTATGTTTATTCCTCTAAAAATTTGCTCTATTGATAGGCTGAATAGAATGGTTGACAATTCATCTCCTTGGTCAATTCTATCTCGAAGCTTTCAGATATCCTCCTTGTACTGTTACCTCTCCTTTGCATTTGGGTTAGCTTCACCAATTTGTTATATCTGTTTTGTTTTGTACCTTTCCCATAAAACCGGCTTGGTAGTCTCCCATGCACTCTTCCATAAATGAAAGTGTAGGCTTCCATGGCTGATGTCAGTATGGAATTGGCTGTCTGGGAGACATTGTGACCTAGGCCAAAGCCAAAGTTTAGGGCATTGTGCTGCGATCTTCCTGAGGACAAAATGTGCGGAGATAGACTGTGCTCAGGTTGATAGATCGAGGTTCCCTTTCACATTGGACAATTGTCTGGCCAACCGACTGGTGGGTGGCAAATGAATTTTACCATACCAGGAAATAAATGAGGTGTGCAGCAAGGTAGCAGTTTTGCATGAGATAGCAAAAATATTAGAAAAATATAATATCCATGATAATTATTATTTTACATAACTTAAAAATCTTATGAGAATACTATGTTGTGATATCACTAGTTATTTAATGTGTGTGCATGATGTACTTGTATTAACTAAAAACCTGATTAGCTTTAGGCTCAATTGCATAAAACATATATTTATAAAATTTTAAAAATAAAAAAACGGGAGTAGCACCTTGTTTTTTAGCGTCCTTTATTGCACATCAGGAGAAATTTTAAAGACAAAATTTGAAGCATTTTTTGAGAAAAAATTGTCTATACTTCACCCGAAATTACACAGAAACTACTCACATTTTTGAAACATTGAACATGAACTTATTTAAAGATCCGTCGTTAAAGATAATTTCATTAAAGAAAAATCTCTTATTTTCAATACTATAGTTGTAGGAAGACAGACAAAAAAAATTGTGCTTTTTTAATTTTCAAAAAACCTGTGATTTCAACGAACATGAGACTACCACCATTCTCTCAAGTTTTCTTTACGCTATCCAAAGATAGTTTGATTAAACAATTGGAATCATTTTTGAGAAAATTTCAATATGTTTTTGAGGCTTCATGTAAAGTAAACTCAAAAATCAAAATATGTTTGAAATTGCCAAAGCCAAAAGTTCATTTAGATTGAAGTAAATCGGCTGAACGGTTTAGGCGCTAGCGTTGACCACAAATGGACATTTTGCCATTTTATTGGCATTTTTCGGTATCAAAAATCAACAAAACATGGATTCTGGCTACACCACATGTTTGAGGATATCTTTTCTTAAATTTAGCAACAAGATTTATTCACTTTTTTGTTACTGGCAATAAGAGTTTTTCCGGTGCATAATTTCATAACTCTCTTGTTGTGAAGTATTCGTAAAGGGAGAAAGTAAAAAGCTAGTTTATCTTGTTTAAAGATAGCTTGACAGTGAAATTTTACAATGTGGTATTCCCTTCTGGTTAATCAGATAAATTAAAGGCATCTTTCCATAAAGCAAATGTTGCCATGTGTCCCCCCCCCTCCTCTCTAGATCATTAGTAACTAACATTCACTTATTGTGAATTTCTAATAAAGATACCAGAATATAATGGATATGAAAACTTTCAACAAAAGTTATAACTATTCAAAATCGCTCCTGTTGCTCAGTTGTGAAACCTTTTATGTTCCATGTTGAACTGAGCTACAACTTCCTATTAATTTTCAGTCCATTTTAATATAATTTTCTTTTTTTTTGTTGCAGTTGGATGAATTACCAGATGTGGTAAGAAATCTTTCATTTGGCAAAATAACATGGGCAGAAGTTGAAGAAAAATATCCCAAATTTGAACAACAAGAAACCACAAAAGCTGCCTAATTTTTCTTGAACACTTAATTGTTCTTGAAGACTTTGCTTACTATTGAAATTAAAGTATAAACAAATACATGACTTCTCTTCATTGTGTTCCCTTCCCAGTAAGACACCTTTACAATTTTAATGTTTATTGAAAATAAATTGATACAAATATTCCATTATAACAAAATTTATTTGATTTTTGTAATGAATTCAGTGGGAATTTAAATACAAATGCCTGCATACATCAGAAATAGGAATGTCAGAAACTGGAGGTACACCAGTTAGCTTGGGCTTGTCCTTAACGTCAACAGCATGAGAATCGCAAATGGTTCTAAGATCATTAAAGGGAGGAGTCAGCATCAAATTTAAAGCAGGATAAATAAAGACAAAAACAGCCACACTGACTCCCACATAAATGGGAAGTGCTACAGCCCAATACTTCTGAGGCAAATAGGACACCCCTACAAGGTGTAAAACATTATCAGGGACAAATGCCCAGATGACATACAAAATGAAAGCTGTACATGATGACAAATATAACACAAATCCATACACAGACCGACTTGGTGTAGGAGCAGGAGTATGTTCCGGCATTATTGATGGTTTGGCACTTTTTTGTAGAAGTCGTACTGATCACTAGTGGGAGGACCAAATTCATGCAAAGTCTCAATAACAAGCTGAAGGTGTTCCATAAATGATGTAAGAGATACTCTTAATTGGCGCAGATCCCCTGAAGACAATTTACTGAAATAATTAAAATAAAATATTGAAATATTGTCACTTGAATTCCATAAAACATTATCATGAACCAAATAAAGTACTCACACAGATAATGTATTATTATCGTAACTGACACTCTTAGTAACTTTGCTCCTTGGTGGTTCACTATCAACCCTCAAAACATCATAACAAATTTGAGCTTCTCTCTTCGAAGTAACAGGGACACATAAATTGCTGCAGTTTAAGTCAAGGTTATATGATTTTAATACAGTAGAAACATTCTACAAATATAATTACATATTTCAGTACATTAAAGTTGAATGATTATAAAATTTCGGGAAGTAAATTGCTCAAAAGATCCTGTAATAAAGAGGTTGCAATTAAATTAATGCATTTACAAATGCCTACCTCATAATTCAACTTGATTGGCAATATGCACTGTTTTAACATTCAAGGAAAAACCCAAAAGCACACTATTATATCCAAAATGTAAAATCAAGGATACACTTCGTATAATCCATCACTTGCCATGTTAACCCTCCTACTTTCCCCACGATATAAATATTTAACACACTCTATGCTTTCAAATTCAATAATGCACTTAACTTCAATCAAGTTTAAAGAAAAAAATAGATTTTTTTTATTATTTAGATTATCGTTGTTTTTGGTCTTGTATTATTAACCTAATTTCTGCGCACCTTTTAATTGAAATAAATTATTCGGTTAACCTTCTTTGTGGTAACCTTTATGTGGTAATGAAACTGTAAGATGAATGTCTATTTTGTTGGCCTTAGTCATAAACTCGCGGTAAACATAATAAAAAAATGTATACGCACACGGTAGAATATTACACTATTTAATAAATATAAATATGTATCTCCACCATGCTGCGACGTAGGGTAATCGATCGCGGTGAATGGAACTGATCCATCGACTTTCCATTCGAGCTCAGTCGATTTCGTGTTCTATCGATTTAAATTTGTTCAGAGCAACATATGTCGTTCTTGTGACGTCAGACTGCAACAGAGAAAGGAAGGTGATCTGATTTTGTGATTGACGTGTACTTGAAAGTAAATATTGATGTTTTTGTGACAAATTTCTATCTAATTTAGAAGTGTCCAACGTGAATAAACACTCGTTGAGTTATGATTTCGAGGTGAAATTTGTGAACTGCGCTGATTGAATGTTATTCACTTTGTAATAGTGTTATACCCGAGGTAATCGGAGTTTAACAAATGGCCTACTTATTACTTGTATCTGTTTCTTTCATTTAATGATTTGTTCAGTAAATGCTCTGTAGACCGTGTTACAATAGTGAAAAATATTGAAACAGATTTTTTTATCTGTTACACACGAGATGTGTAACATTGCTCTAATGAATTAATTTAAGAAATGGTAGTGAAATTACTCTTCACACTCCACTGAAACACAGTAAAAGTGAAAGTGATGTCAAATAATTAAACTTTCGAGTAGTATTCAGTCTCAAATATTTCCTCAAGCACTTTAGTTGGCTTTCTGAATTCATATAAGTGTAACATATTGTGTTCTCATAACCAAGGACAAAACATGGGGTTGTTATTCACAAAAATATGGAGTTTATTTGGTAATGAAGGTAAGATAATTTATTAAAAATCGTAAGAATGATCACTGCTCCTGTGTGATTTTGTTTTGTATTGAATGCTATTGAATAAGGAATTGATATAAGAAGTTGGATTTCAGAACATAAAATTGTAATGGTTGGCCTTGATAATGCTGGAAAGACTACTATACTCTACCAGTACCTTATGAATGAAGTTGTACATACATCTCCCACTATTGGTTCCAATGTGGAAGAAGTTGTATGGAAAAACATACATTTCATAATGTGGGACTTGGGAGGTCAGCAGTCCTTGAGGGCTGCATGGAGTACTTACTACAGTAACACAGAGGTATGTATTATTTCAGGATGGATACACAAGTTACGCTGGTGGTGGATTGATGTTTTTGTTAAATAAGGTATGATTATTAGGAAAACAATGGAAAAGTGATAAAGAACAAACAAGACCAACATTTATTAATATTTTACTGTCATTGTTTAGACCATTCATATGTGTTTATATAATAACTATTTTTGCATTAGTTTATTTGTTCATTTAATGACTGCATATCACATTAATTAATATGGTTTCATCCTTCTATGGGCTAAGGCAACACATCTACTTATGTTTCTTTCTCCATTACTCTGGCTCATTCTTGTCCTTTCCTCCTCTCTGAATACTCTTTTTGCTCTTTGTCTCTCTTCTGACAGATTCTTCACTTCGGCAATTTTTGTTCTGAAAACTGTTGTTTCCTATTGCTTGTTCTTCAAAGCCATTCTTTACCAAATTTTTGTTTAGTTCTGTATATCCCATTATTACTTTAAAAATAGTTATATTTTGGTTTTAAATGGAGTATGTAGTGAAGACTGGTCTAAAAATATATTTCCAGGAAGCACTCCGAATTTCAATTAGAATAAAATTTGTTTCCAAACGTGCTCTGAAATGTCATTTTTTTTATGCAGAAAGTCCTAATTAACAAGGTTTTAAAAATATTACTTACTATTTAATTACGGCAGAATTTGCTTTTGGTATAGAAGTAAAACCTGCTTCAAGGATTTTAATTGATCACAAAACAGGGTAGAATGGGGAAAGGAAAAGAGAATTAGGAAACAACTCAAAGAAGCAAACAAAAACATAAATGTCAAAATTAAGAAAAACTGATGCAGAATAAAGTCTGGAATGCGGAGTGTACGGAAGTAATTGGAAGAATCAAGGTGTGCACAGACTTAATAACAGGTTTTTATATGAAGATATTCTCATAAGTGATGATATAAATATAGTTGGGAGCATTTTAGTGAGAAAAACATTGGCATTATATTTTCCAAGAAAACACTAGTTTCTTAGCACGTATTTCCTACCAATGTTTATCAGGTTTGGAGAAGTCTGCCTGCAAATTCAACAGATATGAAATAGGTGAAGAATTTAGGTGCAAATGTACATAGTTTCAAAATATATTGTGATAACAGAACTGATGAGAAAATGTACAAATCTGGTATTATGAAATAGAGGGGTTCTCTTTTCGAGCCTTCCTAAAATACACTATCATGAAGACTGAAACAACAAATATTAAAAGTTTTCTATTATGAGTTAATTCTTTAGATGTATGTAATTAATGTATTCATCTCTGAGTGCTTAAACGTTTTTAGCTTGAGTTGTATGGATCTTAAAGTACGTTTGCTATATTAGAAATTTTTTTGGAGTAAGGAATGGGGGGTGAAGTAGAGATGTAAGCCAGAGTGCTAAAGTAAATGTATAAAATATGTCTGATTTCCTTCTGGTAAGTCTTAAAAGAATTTGGTATTAATTTCGTTGTAATAAACATAAAGTCATATGTTACTATATATGTTGTGAAGAATGATGTAATCAAAAAGAGATGTATGGGGATGTTTTTTTGTTGTTGCTTTTTTTGTTTGTTTGCTTTTCTTTTTTAACAGTATTTGTAATGCATGTGTTGATTTGATATTTAACATTTAGTATTAATTTCAGTTTGTAATTGTGGTTATTGACTCAACTGATCGAGAGCGTTTAGCTGTGACAAAAGAAGAACTTTATCGAATGTTAGCTCACGAAGAATTGTCTAAAGCTGCTGTACTTATATATGCTAATAAACAAGATTTAAAGGGCTCTATGACAGCAGCTGAGATTAGTAAACAATTAGATCTTACTTCCATAAAGAAACATCAGTGGCAAATACAGTCCTGTTGTGCACTTACTGGAGAAGGGTAGGTTTCAAGATAACTAAAGATGCAATAAGTTTCTTTATTTTATTTAATTTTTTTTAAAATATAAATTAATTATGTGTTTCTTTTCTAGTCTCTACCAGGGCCTTGAGTGGATTGTTAGTCAGTTAAAAAAGAAGTGACGACAAACTGCAGTTTAGTTGTTGATAAACAACTGGGTTGTGCAGAAAATAGACATTAATTCCTGTTGAAGTGTGCTGTGAATATTGTTGAAAGTGATATGTATGAAGAATCATGGCCGTCAAGAATGTTTTGGAGTGACAAGTGAATATTAATTCTGAAAATAATTTTGTATACCAATTCAGACTAAGACATATTTGCCCCAGTTTTCGTAATAATTCCTTTCCTGTTATTCAGGTCTAAGCAAATATGGATGATACAGAAAAAGATTTTTGCCAGTAAGAAAGAAAAGTTACCATGTAGATTTACCAACATTCTGTTGTGTCCTCTCATTTCTAAAATCTTTGCTGATCATTGATTATATTAACCTAATATGATTGTTTCTTTTCTTTCTCCTTTATATATAATGGAAACTAATGAGTCTTAGTGCTAAGGTACTATATTTTTTATTAAATCTCTTTTGGAAAATTTGTGAATAAATTTTATATTCCTTGTTTAATGCTCGGCATTTAAAAATTTATTTTGCAAACCTTGCAAATCTGAATTATATTACAGACATTGGTAGGGTTGTGGTAAAGAATTTGGATGGATTAAAAAACAATTTATATTCAACATCAGTAGGAATATGACCTAGAATTCGCTTATCAACATGTATTCACCCAAACAAAAATGTTGATTGGCAGGAATTGGGGATTTGCTATTTATCTCATGTGAATCATTCAAATGACAGGAAAACTGGACAGAATATTTTTTTTTATTCCATCGTTTCAAATTTTATTTTATTTTTTTCTTGTTTACTTGCATTGCCTTACTGAGAATGATTGAGCTTGGCATATATACTATCATAAGATTATAAATTGTATTAAAAATGAACACCATGTAACAAATGTAATATTCGTTCAAAATATTAAAATTTTTAATGAAAGGAGAATGATTAATTATGAGGTTCATAAATTAAGTTGCAAATAAAAAATACTTTTCAATTTTGATTAGTACACTTTAGACCATATCATCTTCTGGTATGTTCTGTTCCACTGTGCTTGACAGCCTAACATTTGATTGAAGGTATCTACTTCAGAGTCATGTCATGAAAGGAATGATTCACAAAGCAATCAGTTTTGAAAAAGAGAATTTTTTTTTCAGTCATCATTTTTTGACTTTTTTTGGGGTGAAATTATTTGCCTATTCAAACAATTTTTTATGTTTTTATTTGCTTGAGAAGTCATCAGTTCTTATCCAGAAATTGCCTATTTCACTTGAAACAATACCTAATGTTTTGTTTTATTATTAGTTCAGAAATTATTGTGATGGTCTAAAATATAATTGAAATGTTTTAGTTCTAGAGTATTGGTGAAAGCAATTTATTCTTTAAAAATAAAGAAAATTGGAATTATTCAAATTATAATATTTTGTTCACTAGCAAAAGTAAACAAAAATGTTAAGTAGGATCGAATGTTTTCTTTCAGTATTTGTAATTTACACTGTAAACTTCTTTCATATTGGTGAATTCCAATGATTCCCAGAAAGAAATATTTTAAATGGACATGATTGTCCTTTTGTTATTGTAGTTGGCTGTGTTTGGATTTACCTGACCATGTAAACAACTGCTTGCAGTAATCACCTAGAAATACAAATCTTTTGACAATAGTTATTAATCCTCTCGCAAATTTCATTTGTTTGCTACCAAATGGGAAATGAGAGTATGGTGAACAATTTTCCCTCTTTTGTTACTTTTCCCAATATCAGGGATTATAACCGATCTTTGTACAGTTTCAGAATGTTTCTAGTGTACTTTTCCTTCCTTCTATTCTATTTTGTACTCTATACTTTAAGTGTACCATCCTCAATATTTCATAACCTACAAATCTCAAAGTGAAAACTCTGTTGACTGTTGAAGGCCGTGTATCATTAATATATATATGTAATCAGGATTTCATGTCATTTGATATTTCATATATTCATATTCCATTCCTGTTGACTTAGATTGTCTAATAATTTGTGTTGTCCCTGTGGTCTGTCAAGATGTCAGCATTGAATTTTCTCTCATATTGAGAGCAAAGAATCAGTACACATAACAATTTATTTAGTAATACATTTTATTACATATATTTTTGTGAAACATTTAAACATGAAATAGTGTTGAAAATAAAATACTGTGTTACAAATTATTGCAATATGAAAAAATGTCTTTAGTTTCAAATTTGTTAAAATTTTCTTCAATTTTATACCTTGATTCAACATTCTGAATGTAACTGTTTAACATACTCTTTTAAAATTAAAGCATTATAATTTCATATTATTGTTTTATTTCTTCTCTGAAGAGTGTCATGTGTCCTCTTTGATGTTGCATTAGTAATATATAACAAAAGAAAAAATTACGTACTTAGAGAATGTTTTGGAACTGATGGAATTTCATGACTATTCAAATATGTTCATAATATACAAAATATTAAGATAAAGTATACCTTGTACTACAGTAATACTACACACTTTTGTGCAAGAGTTTTGTTCATGTATCAATTATTTCAAATTTTGATGACTTATAAAGAAATATATAAAGATGTGATACAAATAGTCATTAAGATATTGCATATAAAGTTTCAACTAAATATCAATGTTTGTTTTAAAGGTTTTACATTCAGAGTAATAGAAAAATCTTAAAATGCGGATGCTTAAAAGTCAGAAAATTCAGAGATCAAGAAAATGACACTTGCATCATCCTTTAAGGTAATCCTTGTTTTATCCGTAAAAAAAAGTTAAGGAAATTTGAAATGTTTTTTCTACATATTGCATTAATTTCAACTGGAAATTATGCGAAAACTATTTGTGTTTCCACAAAATTCTTGATGATTTTTTTGAAAATTCTGTGCAAAAATCTGTCTTCAATTTTGTAGGATTTTGCAATTTTCAAAAATGTCATGTTCACCAGAAATGAGACTACGAATCTTTATAGTGTCCTTTGATACATACGAGGGGGAAATTCTAAGAAAAAAATTGAGGCCTTTAAAAAAACAGGTTAAAACTCGCCTATATTTAACAAAAGTTAAGCAAAAACTACTCGTATATTGGAAAAATTGTACATGAACTTTTTCAAGATCTTAGAACAATAAATTATATTAAGAAAGAAATCTCTATTTTTAATATTTCAGTTTTAGGAAGATGCTGAAAAATTGAGACTCAAGCCAATAGAGTTCTTTACGTTATCTGAGCACAGAATTTAATAAAAAATAATTGGAACAATTTTTCTCCAGAACGGCCAACATTTCACTATGGAGTCATTAAATGCTCAGTTTGAATCAACAAACCTAATATCGAATGAAAATAAATTCCCCCAACATTATAAATAATGCATTCAATACCGTCAAGAATTGACTCAGCAACCCGCCTGTCACCACTGTGGTGCTTTGTTATGGAAACCGGTGTCTCTATAAGCGAGATGCGGGGGGAAGCGCACGGGGCCCAACTTGGAGACATAGGGACACGCTGCCAAAGACTAACGCGGTAAAATAGCCAGACATCTATGCTGTGCCTGGGAGCGCACAAGACGTCAAGGAGGGCTTTCGACAGGCGCTTATTATTTTCTCGTATACATACGTGCAGGGTTGGGCAATAATTAAATACTTGTCTTTGAAACATATATTTTTAATACATTTTGAATTTGAAAAACGTTTTTGTGGAGATGTATTTAGATACATAAAAGGGATGTATTTGGAAAAAGAAATACTCTGAATACAGATGAAGATAACGAGGATCGTTTGATTCCGCTACTGAATGTACCTTATTGAAACAAAAACAAAAGCTCCTTTCAGCTGTGAATTTAAATTCTCTTGATTTTTAAATGATAAATCTAAATCACTAAAATGCTAGGCAATTATGTGACGATATAAAAACTTTTATTGGTTATGACACTAAGTTAATGTTCATTCATGCCAACTGAACGACTGTTTTCCCTTGTGGGTTTTATACACTTGTCATTGTGATTTAAGAGTATTCCGTGTAGGTACGTTCACTGTAATATCCAGTGGCGTGCATTCCAGGTAAGCTAGGTATGCTGCGCCTACCCTGGAGAAAAGACTGTTAAATGTAATTATTATATTTTGAAATCACCACTTACGTCATAGAGAATTAAGCTTGGTTTTTAAAATTCTGCCAAGTAAGGGTACACTGTCTCGCGTAGGCGCGCGGCCCTTCATTGTGCATACACCGCAGTTGCTGACAAAGACAGAAAGCGGTTGAAAGAGACGGAGATAGTAGGCGCCGCAACCTGGCCCGAACTGAGCATGACGTTGTTCTCCATCTAAATACATTGGGCAGTTCGCGCATGCACTCTTTACTTTCTAGAAGCTCCATTTGGTTGTATGCAGACCGCTAGTAAGCGCCGCCACCCGGGCCCACTGCCGCGGCACGCCGCCCAGGCTGGCTCTTGCAGATGTGTTCGCATGCGTACGAGTCGACACACTGGTGTAAGCGCCGCCTGCCACGTAATGCCACGGTCTTTTTCTTGTGGATTAATTTGATCTGTGCGTGTTATTCACAGTGTGCATATTATTTTTGAATGACTTTTATTTTTGTGTGCGCTGTCTTTTTGTGCTACATAACGGTATAATACTGTGCTCTGGCAGAAAATACATTTATAATTGAGGATATTAAAAATATATATACCGTTGAACTTTTGTGGAGAAAAGTGAATTATTCGTTTAGGGAGGCCTGTTTCAGAACCTGTCTTCGGTCAGTTCTTTGCGCAAAGAAAAGGAAAGGAAACATTTCCGCTACATTACCACCTCAAAATATGAAAACAGTTGGTTAATAGGAAACAGAAAACTAATAATTTATGTTGCTGGGCCATGATCAGTGTTTTCCCATATTCGTAATGTGAGGAATAAAGAATGCTATAACAATTTGCACAGTCTCCCAAAATCAATCACAAAAATTATCGACAACAGAGTCATTTGTGTCCACTTATTCAGCTGGCCAGTTTTCCAGTGTCGGCATTGAAACTTAAATTGATCAGATGTAACGCAACATAATTACACAGAACGAATAGAGTCGTATTAAAATGCCTGATTGACGCGACAATTGTTTTTTCAATGCAGGAATTACCTTTCGGAAGGCATCGTAAAAATGTGTTGGTTAGCATAGGCTGCGTTGATCGAACTTCTAAATTTGTTGACTAAGTATGTTACGACCTTACAACAACACTTAAAATTTGCCAAAACATTTAAAAGGCACTTCTTACAGAATTCAAAATGATTTAATTTTTGCAATTAGTAATTTCTTGAGTAAATCTATTAAAGAAAACATTTCCAAGACCCAGCATGTTGCAATTGTTTTAGATGAAATATAAATATAGATAAATAAAGATAAAATATTGTGACATACCGATATGTCACATGAATATAAACTAACATTTATTTGAAGACAATATGGTGGAATATGCATTAAGAAGTTTAGACGATCGAAAGGTCAGCTACATCAAAATATAACGAACGCATGGATTGGCTGGGTGAGAGAAGGACGGTCAAATGTTATGAAAAAAAAGAAGGTAGTTTAATACGAAGCTTCGAGGGGTGAATCATGCAGGAAGATTTCATTCTGACCGGCATCGCGTGTCTGAACGGATCGTAGGTCGTGAGAGGGAGCGAGTGGAGTGCAGATAGTCAGAGTCGGGTTTTCAGATCGTGAAAGTTTAAGGACAGTAAATAATATTGCAGATATTGCATGTGGAAGTAATATTGATGCATAAATTGGAACTTTGTCGGGAGTGGTGATTGAGTTATAGGTTTCGGGACTATGTCATAGGACGTAATCGGGACTGATAATTTTGATAGTTTGACACCATCTTGGATAGGAGCAGAAGAGGATTTCTTGGAACTTTGGACTACGGCAAGCTCGCAAGATATTTCGACTGAGAAGTCTTCGAGGGATATCAACGAAGAATAGATAAGTTAACCGCGGTACAAAACTCTAAATTCAAAGATATCTTAATAAAAGGCCTAACATCAAAATCATTATTAAATTCACTATATTGTTTGCAAAAAGGTAACAATAAACTTTGTTAAATTTTGTTCTTTAGAAAAGAAAGTGATCTTTCATTTAGTCAATCCAAACAGTAATGAACTAGGAATTAGAATAATTCTATTTCAGATTCCCAGCAGCGCTGTATGGTCTGCGGATCCTATAATCCACTTATAAAGGTAAGCCAAGGATTATAATATATCGTGACCCATTGACCCCTTAAGCCGGACGCTAAGATCTTTGCAAGATATTAAAGTAGAGAAAAAATTTGTATATCTCAATATAGTAATTGATCAGATGCTATGTCGTGAGAGAGAGGGCAGTGCGAAGGAAGCTTCTTAAGAGTCGTGAGCGTTGCCAAATAAGCAGGAATAATAGTGTCTCTTATACGGGATGCAGCGTTCATTACGTTCCGAAAGATAACTTACGAGTATTTACGACGTGTGAAGCGTTCAAAAGGCAGAGGTTGATAATTGACTTTTGGTTTACTGAAAATTGTGGGAGCGTATGGGTAGGACTGGCGTTATTCCAGACGACGCAATAATAATAATAATAATAATAATAATAATAATAATAATAATAATAATAATAATAATAATAATAATAATAATAATGTCTTTTTGATATAATGATTTAATTTAAAACGCAGAGAACTGAATAAATTTACGTTTTGTTTTCCAAAACAGGCTCCAAATCGCACTCTTGCTATTTACAGAGCTTACTGAGTCAAATTGGTCACCGCACGCCCCTGGTAATATCTAAATTAAAAGAATGAATTAAATTGAGAAACTGCTCTTTTTCGTGGGATTCGCTCAGAAAATCAATATTGAGATCTCCACATACAACAATGGATTTAAAAGAGAGATTACTAATTTTGTACAGAGTTATCTCTAGATTTTCTAAGAAATTGAAATAATCTAAAGCTCGCTTTGTTAGAGGTCTGTAAATGCAAAGTAAGATAATGTTGAGCATAGTAATATGTACGACTGTTATTTCAAAAACATTTTCAACTGCATATAAATTGAATTCTAATTTGATTCCCTCGCTCTACAATAAGATCCCGCAAGGTAAAAACTAGGAATTTGGATTGTGTTTAGATCATTATGAGATAACCAATGTTCGGTAAAGCAAAGAACATCTATTTGACTCAGATCACACTGTAATGCTGCCTCGAAAAATTCAATTTTATTTGAAAGAGATTGCACATTATTTGAATCTTTTGCATGTACCTACAGGGATACTTTTCTGCTGCATCTGACTGTAGTTGCTATTTATTTATCTAATTTTTACCTCGAGTGCGTGGTCGAAGAAAGTATCGTGTCCTAGCATTGTTAGGAGGTGAGGAAGGAGGGGTTGCAGATGTAGGGGAATGAATAATGGGAGAGGTAGTACAAGGATTAGGTTCAGGGGATAAAGTAATTGGATCCAAGGGGATTCCGGTGGATGGAAGAGAACTAGCGCCGGCGAGGCCGGCTAGCGTCGGCGAGGCGAGCGCCGGCGAGGCTAGCGCCGGCGGCGCTAGCCGAATGCGTTTACTACGCTCCGGAAGTCACGAAGGTTAAGCGCATTCGAGACTCGCGGGTTCGTGGTTGGGTGACCGGCCAGGAACCCCGGGATCTAACGCCGTCGAGCCCCTGGCCGAAGGGATAAAAGGCACTGACTGACTGCGACGTGACGAGACTTGACTAATATCATGGTGGAAATAACATGGTGTTATTTCCACCATGACTAATATTAAAAGTAAAGCACATTAATAGAGGATTACTCCCCAGTGCAAAGCGCTTAACGCCCCTTAAGGGGCTTGGAGACGCGTTGCGTCAAGGTGTAGACGCAACAAATTAAAAAAAAACAACTAGGAGATGTAGGTGGGGATGAGTCTTGGGTAGGATACTGCTGAGGTGTAAGGATGTGTTTTGCAAGTTCGCTACCAAGTGCATGTTTTCCGACAAGGTTCAAGTGAAGACCATGCCGGGTGAAGTGTTTTTCTGAAAGTTACGCTCAAATAATTTAACATGTGTGCCTCTCAGATGCAGTTTTAATTGGTTGTTTGCGTGTCTAATTTATTTGCACAGTGTTGGTTTGTTGTACCAGAAGGGCAGAGTCGAGATTACAATGTTCGTGTTTTGGGCGGCACGTTGTAGTTTGTCAACATGTTGCTCAGGTGTAAAGTGACCACCCAAATTGATGTCATTCTGCCCTCCTATGATGATGACTGTATCCCGTTTGGTGAGAGTTTTAGTGTGGGTGTCCAATTCACTGATCACGTCGGCAAACCTCCCATTAGGTTTTAACACACACATGACAGAGAAATTGGATGGGAGTTTCCCACTGAGCAAGGAGGAGATTTGTCGCCCATGGCTATCTGCTAAAATTAGTACCTTTTTCGTGGTCTCAGTAGGAATGTCCTTGTTCACTTGTGGGCCAGGTTGCGCAACTCTACGTGTCTTTGTTTCCTTGCGCTTGCTAGCCTGTTTGCGTCGGTTTGTGGGTGGACGTGTCGATGATGGGAGGTGGTAGTGAGGATTGGGAAGGCATGGAAAATCATTGTCATAATCTAACACAGCAAATCTGTTTTGAGTCATGATTGGTTGTGATGATTGTGTTTTTGCTTTCGCGGATGGACGGTTGAAACTTTCAACTTGAAAGTTTCTGCGGTGTTGCCTATTGTTGTCCAACCGTCTGAGTTTTGAACGACCTCTTCGAGCCTTCGGATATGTTCATCTAAATTTTTGTTTACGTGTGTGAAGGCTTTCAGAAGGTCGGCTTTGAGAGTGTACAGAGTAGAAAGTGTATAGCGAATAGTAGCCATGTCACGAATGCGTATCAAATGCGTGGCAAATATGAGAATAAATAATTAGATGAGAAATCAGATTATATGTCAAAAATGTTTCCTAAATTATCTATTTAATTTACGTGTATTAAATTATTTAATTTAAGTTACGTATTTATTTAAAAAATAAAAGAAATGTGATTCTAATTAGTATTTAAATGTTATTGGTTAATTGCGAGTAGAGTTGAGTGTGTTTCCGTTAATAGATCTAAGCTGCAAACTAATAAATACAATTAGATTACTATACTTTACCTCTTTAAATGCCACAAAAATTCACCACTTTGATATTCTTTTGAATCACAAGGTTCAAAATTTTCCGTTACTAATATATGCGAAACTTTCAATTTTGATGTTTTTCTCAATTATCACAACACTTTCACTAGTTGTTTAACCCTTTACGCAAAACTAAATTTATTTGTTCACCAAATATGTATTAAAAGTCTTTGAACTCGTTAAAATGCACGTTTATCCGTTACGCTGTCTTTTAAACAAATAACTATTTACTTCTTTTCCACTGCTTAGGACAATATAAATCTCTTTCAGCGTTCCTGTAACAAGTAAACAAGTAAAGAAAACAATTTAAAAACAAAAGGTACCTGAAAGATGTAAGAAAGTAGTCAAAATTAGTAAAATATTGGAGCACAGTCCGAGCACGTCAGTCACGCAAGGAAGCAATCCCAGATCATAAACGCATTCTAACGATGTAATTAAGAACTATTTTATATTACACATAATGTACATCATGCGATTATCTCACCCCATGCATTGTTAGGCGGTAAACGCGATAAGATAACGAGATGAAATGATAGTAATCTAGTGGCGTTGTGAATCGGAACTTTCTAGTAACACACTCTGTATATCAGAAACGAAACGCTTTTAGGAAAATAATCAAACTAAAATACGAATGATACTTATTTTATTGACTTGCTAGATACTTATTTTATCACATAAACAATGTGGAAAATAAATACTTTTTTTAATCGTGAAATACAGAACATTTTGCTGGAGTAGTAACAATATTTAATTTTGTTTTTGTCTCAAGCATTATTTACTTCTGAATTTTTTTATTGTTTTTCCCTTAATTAAAATAAATAAATGTAATGAAAAATAATTATTGCAAGTAAAAATAAAAAATCATGCAATAAAGGGTTAAGACAGGACAGCGCGGGTGTGTTTTTAGCGCATACGAAGATAAGCTTTAAAAAAAGGCGGCGGCCGCGTTGGCTGGCAGCGCCGGCGTTCGGTCAGGCCACTCGCAACGGAATCCGCCACAAAATGGAACGGGGCAACACAATTAGATTTTCGCGCTAACGCCGTTCAGCGAAATGGTAAACAGAGTCTTTGATTAGACTATTGTGGCTTTCATTCGATCAGGACAATTTATCAAACTGATGGCTATAATTATTCCATTAAATAATGCTACCATGAACAGTAATGTTATTCGAGATCACACAGGAACAATGAGCTTATTGATATTTCCGCAGAGAAATTAATGTGCCTTTGAAGTGATAACCTATTTACTAGCAATACTGCTACCTTTTTGCATGATCCAAATGCTGAATGTATGTTCACGTGCTACTGTTTTATTTGAAATATCCGCAGATGCACTTTTTTACGTTGCCAGGTGCTGTTAGATGCACCGAAGTTGTGAAAAATGTGAGTTCTTAATGGTCATGGAACTATAACTTTATGAAGAAAAGGTTTCGGCGGACTTCCTCTCAGCGAGAGAAAGTCCACTCGCAAAGATCCGACGATCCGACAGCCCATTCGCAACAAGTGGACTATGTAGAGGCTGCAGATCATGAGCATTCGACTGAAACAGCACTGCGCGGAACTACTATTTATGTGTTATAATCTCGCGTAATTGGCGAATACTTTTACCTCCCAAAGAGGCATCAAGCGCTCACAAAGAGTCAGAACGTACCACACCTTCTTTTTCATCCTGAGGCTTCAGGGGATATTGATTTTACTATCCTCGCCGGGTACTCACTACGACCTTCATGGGGATACATATGAACTTTTTTTGCACTAGACACACTTGCAAGCTTTTCGGTCTGTGGTCAGCAGACTCACAAATCCTTCCGCGACAATATACATGCATGAAAGACAAGGGACAACATCCATGCTCATCACGAGACTCGAACCCGCGACTTTCAGACCGGCGTGCCGAGTTGGTACGCGCTCTAGCCACCTCGGACATTCTGGTCGGAAACATACTCGTACCACATCTAATGCTAGCACTAAACACATGATTGATCCGCAAAGCCTTACGTCCGGAAATCTTGTCTCTTAGAAGAGAATGTGGGCCGAACTCGCACTTGCTCGTTTCCAATTTAGAAATGCTTGAAAAGAGCCCGTCCGTCACAGAGTGATTAAGAAGTTGCGGCGCAAAACGATGTGCTTGGGATGAAGTATTCTGTTGACTCAACAAATGCGTATGATTTGAGCTAGTGTGGGGCAATATTGTTGGTAGGGGAAGCAAGAAGTGTAATATTTGCATTGCATACCGAATAAAGTAATGTTTATATATCTCAAGTTTTTATTGTAAAAACATAGTACATTACTTTTTAAATTATTTTAAAGATATAATTATTTGGTAAGTATGTTTGATTTCTTAAATTTCTTCCATAATTTTTACGGAGGAGCAAGTCTGCCCTAGTAATGTCCCTGATACGCCGTCACACGTTTTACTGAAACGTGAAAACAACTTCAGCGCGCATCTCTTCCATTTCTCCTTACGCGAGATGGCTAAGAGCATCTGCAACCAACAGAAATGTTCGTGAGTAAGAAGCAGATGGCAGACACGTCTTACTGAACATGCTTCCCCAAGGAAGCCACGTGTTGAGGAAACAGTTGAGAGCTCCTCTAGGCGGCGTGGCAGAGCGAGGTGTAGCGTGGCGAGAAGTGGCGGAGCGAGACGGGGCAAGGCGAGGTTGGACGAAGTGGTGCCGATGAGGCGTGGCGTGGCATGACAGCGAGGTCGTGTGTGGCGGGGCGGAGTGTGCCGGGACGGGTTGGGCGGGTGGGGCAGGGCAGGGTAGGGCAGAGCGGAACGAGACGGGACGCGACGAGACGGGGCGGGGTAAGGCGGGACGAAGTGGTGCCGATGAGGCGTGGTGAGACATAGCGAGGCGGTGTGTGGCGGGGCGGGGCGGGCCGGGACTGGTTGGGCGGGGCGGGGCGAGGCGGGGCGAGGCGGGGCAAGCGGAGCGAGACGGGACGTGGCGAGACGGAGCAGGGCGAAGTGGGACGAAGTGGTGCCGATGACGCGTGGCGTGACATAACGAGGCGCTGTTTGGCTGGGCGTGCCAGGGCGGTGAGGGAAGGGGTGGGGCGGGGCGGATGAGACGCGTCGGGGTAAGTCGAAGCGGGGCGGGCCGCTGGTCGGTGCCGTCTACCTCTCTGCTGCCTCGAAAAAGGACCCGATTTCAGAGTGGAGCGTGCTTCTTGGCTGATAGAAACATTGAGAAGCCGAGGGTTGAAGGCATAACCGCCGACGCTGAGGTCGTCGCGAATGCCGCTCCTTCCGAGAAGCCAGAGCTGGCACTCAGCGCCTCCAGAATCTGCGACCCAGTCTGTTCAGCAAATGCTCTGACAAACGTAATAAGACGTGCTGACACGGCCACCTCTGTTAGCCTCCGGTGGAATAGTGGAGTAACTGTGGAATAGTGGAGTAAAAAACAATAAGTTATGCGTGACCTGAACCCTTGCGGAACTCAGTTGAGGGGTGATCCTAACAAGTATAGGATTTGGATGAGTTTGATGATAAAAGTTTCACCAGCAAATAAATTTTATGAACTGAATTTTATATACAACAATGTCGCCTAAGAGAGAGGAAAAAGAACCCTTCTGCAGTGAGCGGCACCTGAATTTCGTGGCTACTAAAGAGAGGACAAATTACTCTGGCTCACCACTCTGAATACTGAAGCTGATGATCCAAGATCGGGATTGATGATTGGTCGCCTGAGTTGGCGCACATTAACTTATGGCGCGCCCTAGGACAAACTCGTTGATACCATCGCCGTTCTGGTGTGTGGCATAACACAAGTCGCGTTCGGTGTACGGAAAATTTACGGTCACCACTAGGCACAGTACAGCAAAGTTCAATTGTTCATAACTAGAACAAGTAGGATAGTCAGATGCTCAGTATTTGAGTGAACTATTCGGTATTTCTATTTCTGCTTCACTAATTAAAAAAATCAAAATAGTGGACAAAATCTTATCGAATAACGAGAAAAACATCTTATTGTATGAGTGAACAAGTATTAGTAGAGCTTTTAGTGTTTATTTTGTTAAATTTTTAATCTTGATTAGAGCTGAGTACTGATGCCAATCCTGGTTATTGCGCATGTCCATGCAATTGTCTTAGTTTGATGACTATTCGTCATACATATGTCTTTGTTCAAGTGCACAATACTGCGAACGTAAGCTAAAAGTGTGTTTCATTAATGCCTTTCATGTACATACTACTTTAATGAACTTATGATGAGCGCTGGGCCTTCATGCACATGGAATTTTCTTTAAAGATGTGAACTAATATATAAAAGATTTATTCCATTTTATGCCAACTCAAAGCACAATTTTACACTTGTCTGTGATTTAACTGATAATGATAATGTATCATTATTACTCAAAGCTCCCCATCCATTCACCACTTTCTCAAAATATTTCTGACAACCCTAAGAACAAGAGTATGACGAAACTGTCCACACGTAAATGGTGCTGAAGAAGTTTCCCTCGGAATGTCCAAAAGCTTAAAAGTAGATTAACTTCCATACTTTTTTACGGGGAGAGCAAGTTTGTTCCAGTAACGCCCCTGAAACACCGTCACACATTTCACTGAAATGTGAAAACAACTTCAGCGTTCATCACTTCCACCTGACGCGAAATAGACTATGAAGACTGTGCGATAAATTATATTTTTTTTTAGAATATGTTGACATTAAAATTATTTTATATTATTATATATTAGTATGTCACATTTAGCGGGATAGGGTTAGGACATTAATTCGGTAAAATTGTATTAAGTAGTTATGTAAGTATTATGTGTGTTTGTTCTTTTTGTGTGTATTTTGTAATTGTATTTGAAAAAGCGGCCACGGGGAATAGGAACTCCTAAGTACCATATTAAGTATTCTATTCTATTCTTTTCTCTGCGCGAGACATGTTAGTTGTAGATGAGTGTAATGAAGTTGGAAAGACGCAAACGGATGCTATGCGCTCAATGAAACTGTAACAGAAATTCACAAATTTGCACACTTCTGCGTATAAGAAATTCGGGAAAGCGCACATCCTCTCTCCCCGAAGTTGTCTTGCAAACTTTTCTCGTTACACCTCACACCAGCTGTAGTCCGAGATGGCAGGACAGGGAAACATTGTCATGCAATCGGGAGCTCCAATACCAAATATAAAGTTGCAATGAAGCTTCCGATTGGATGAGTGTCTCCCTCTCCGTCCAGCTCGTGACCTTCAAGTGCCACTCTGTTTAAATCGGAGTATATACGCTGGGGAAAAGGGAAGAATGTGTGATCATTAGGGAACGGAATTTCATGTAAATACATATTTTTACAGAAGCAAGATACCCGCATTCAATAATTTTTTTTGGAGTTTACAAGGCAGTTTGAATGAATTGGAAGCACAGAAAAAACTTAAGGCTGAGATACTATTCCTTCTTTGAGAAATTACTCTCTGAAAATCGAACTTGGTTCATTTTCGTTTCCTAGATTTGGTTCCCAATATTTCTCAAATAAAAACATATAAGGTAGAGAAACACAACTTAGATTTGTAGGCGAGAGCATACTGGATCCAATGCCTTTTATTCTAGAATGCTAGAACAATCCAGAGCTGAGTAATTTTGAAAAGAGTAAATGTCTACAAACGCGAAAAATGGGGCACGGCGTAAAACAAAAATGGCCGCCATGTTTAAACCAGATACAATAAAAATAAACCAAAGATATTTTTGAATAGCCAAAACACAAGGAAATTTATGTATAAAATATGACATTTTTTTGAGATGGTCGAGCGTCCAATTTATCAAATTCTGGACTACTTATAGTGGATTGACCCTTAAGTCTTGGGCTTCAGTCTCTGAACCGTTACCGTACATCGTTCTTTTGGTTAAAGAAACATTGTAGCCTTTTTGGAAAACGTCCTGGCGCAAGTCGTCGTGTGCTAGGCGCCGTGGAAGTCAGAGGCCCTTCCCTGGTGGCGCATAAGTGGGAGCCCGGAATAACGATGACAACGTGAAACAATGCTTCAACGCAGCGTCTGACCATGGACACGCCCCCGCCGCCGCGTCCCGCCGCGCCGCGCCCACCGCCCGGCCGCTCCGCTCGCATGTGGACCACACATGTGGCCGGCCGGGGCATCAATTAAGATCGATTTATATCGATGGGCGTCTCGCCGAGGCCGGGCGCGCCGCGCCGTGCCGCGCCGCGGCAGCGTCTTCCGGCCGTGGGCGGGCGCTGGAGCCCGGGAGCCGCTCCCACGCAGGGCAGGCCCTGCCCTCTGGAGCCGGTGGCTGCGCTCGGCTTTCGTCAGGAGACGAATTTTTCAAGTTCCCCCCATCAGTATCTCTGAGGAGGCGGTAATTTATTTAGTTTTTGGGACAGTATAATCTGTGCGTGCACCACAGCCCTATTTGGCTTTTGCGCAGAAGGGGGAGTACTAATAATCTAGCTAAAGCTAATCTTACAACTAACTTATTGATAGTATGCTTTAACTAGCCTATTTATAGAATGGCGCTTTGGCAGTTTCCTTAGGTCTAGAAAAAATGTTTAACTTGTAACTGTTGTGTTTTAGTTTGAACTTTTTCTTATTTGTATTCTCATTTACACTCCATTTCTCGCACCATTTACACGTATCTCGCATTGCATTCATTCACTCATTTATATTACATTATATTTACACTGTGCACACTATTTATATTTGAACTTCCTCGCCACGGCACCGATTGAGATCAAAGGGATACGATACCTCTCGTCACTAACGTATCGATGGCTCAGAACCAGAGTGTTCCAAGTCCAATTTTGTTACAAAATGATATTTTTGTTTCATTGTGTTGTATATCCCTGTCTACACATGTGCATCAAACAAAATTGTAAATATTCCACTCTATTAGCATCAAACAAACTCATTCCATATAGCCCTTTCCATACTTACTACGTACAAAAACTTTAAATGGCGCTCCTGAAATATTTAATAAAATGGACTTAGAACAGTCTGCTACGTAGCCATCGAGCGGAGTAGCCATATGTTATCGTTTGAATTGGGCCCAGCATTTGGAATAATTGTTCGGTTAATGTTTTCACTAGTTTCTCGTATACAGTGGCGGATTTATGAATAAGCAAACCTAGACACGTGCCTAAGGCGAAAATTTTGGAAGGGCGGCAACTTTTCGGTGCACCTTTCTTGTGGAGTTTCCATTTTAGCCATAGAAAAATATATTTTACTTCAAATAGATTGTGATGATATTATCAACAAATTTGGTAACCAAAAAGTTCTACGAAAGCAATGTTACATTATTATACATTGTTATACATTATTAATGTGATTAAAACCAGCATTAAAATTAACAACAATAGAATTTATTTGTAATTATAATTGTATATTTTCTGCCTTGTAACATAAAAATAAAAATTAAATAAATAACAGGACCAAAAAATATTTGCCCAGGGCGGCAAATTATATAATTCCGCCACTGTATACGAAGCGTAGAGAAAGTCATGTAATGCTGTAAAAAATCGATCTCGAGATGTGAACGGAAATACATGTTTTTGAGATGCAGATTACCGTAAAAGTGTGGGTGTTTTTGCAACAGCAGTTCACGCCATCTCTTCCTTCATCGAAAGGTCTCACTTTCAAACAAGGCCAATGGAAGTCTAGGCGTTTGTCTCGAAGTACGCTCATTCAATCACATGCGTTTGAGTTTTCTTTTGATCACTTCCCGACGTATCATATGCACAGTGTTCTCTTAGACGATGCAGAGAAATAGCAGACTTTTAAACAAATTTGGTACTTCTTCAAAAGGGTCTGGTAGCACAGTAATGTTACAGAAACACGATTCAGTTGCATTGAGCAACATAAGTTTCAGTTTATCGTAGTTTGTTAGCCCAGTTCATCTAGTTCTCCTATTCATGGTTGCGAAATTCTAGAGGTGATACAATAAATTGCGAAATCAAAATATCTCGAGAAAAACACATCGAACGAAAAATGACAGAAATAAAATTAAAGTGTTTGCGAGGGGAATACATCTATGTTGCATTATGCAGTACATTAATGCTCCATTCGACCTCCCTCTGCCCGTCAGATGACCTGGGCAGTTGTCTACGTTTAAAATTTAAAAGGAAGTGCATATTTTATCGCAGATTCGATTTGCCCGTCAGAGTGTCTAATTGGGTCAAATGTCAGAATGCGGGCAAAAGCTCATTAGAGCGCAAACGTGATCCCAGAGTGATGATGAAATGTAGAAACTTTTTTACGCTGAGATTCGTCAAATTATTTCAGTATCCATGTGGATTGTTTTTGCTTTGATATGCTCTGATATCACACTCAAGTAAATTATACCTGTGATTCTTACATAGGAAGTTTTAAAGCATCCTTTTCCACGCTATGCATCAATGGATATGCTGCTCTGTCGTTTATTATAGCACAATATAATGAAGTCACGTTTTGACGCTTGAAAACACATTGTAACTGAGTTTCATTTCTCAATTTATTTAAATAAATTAAAATATTATCTGGCTTACATTTACATCCATTAAACTTGCATTATTTATTCATGCTAATAGGTGGAATGGTTGTATTTTACACTGAAGAGAACTTTTATGAATGTACTATGGCAGAGATACAAATAAGACTTATCACGAAACCTTATATATTACGTTACAATATCGCACACATAAGTTACATGCGGAGGAAAACAATTGACACCGTTTTATTGAGACTGGAGGCCAAAAATAAAAGTGAAAAGTCACCTCGTAATATTAGAGGCACTGCCTTCCTTGAGAACACTTTCTAATACATATTTCACGTATGGTCTATGAAATGCACAAAAAGAGATACGTGGGTCATTCAACAAACATTTTTAGGGAAGTAAACGCTTAAGCATTCCCTAAAATCTAAAGAGTAACCTCTGATGTCTTAGTTGCGATGGCGTATCCAATCGAAGAAAGTACTTTTGAGGTACAGCGTTCTGTGATCCGATTTCTTACTTTTGGAAAGTGTACAACAGACAGAAATATTGCTTACAAACAATACGGCAGTAGCATCAATCGCGCGAAATCTGACCATGAGTGGAGAAAATTGTCGTGAAAGAAGTGGGCGCAAAAGCGACACTGACGAGCACCGCTCTGGACGTTTGGCGACGATGTCGTGTTCGGCGTTAGATCTCGCATTGATTTACAAATCCTAGAAACTATGACGACATACATTTGAACATATTGCTGAACAATATAGAATAACTGAGGACGCTTCTCATTTTAAATTCTCAGATCTCGATCCAAAGTAGAGATATTGTACAAAGATACCTCTACTACCCTAGTAGTAATGTAAGTTGTATTTTAAGATTATTTGTAAGATTATTGTAAGTTAATTGTAAGTAGATATAAGTAACTATAACAAATGTAGAGTGTATTAACACTGATCTTTGTATTGTTCTATCCAAAAGAAAATAAAGAATAAATTAAAAAACGCTTCTCATTCCATCATCAAAAAATCTCTGAAATTCCCTGAGACTCGTGGAAGGTTGGTTCTTTCAATAGGATCTTTCCGTTCATCACAAAGCCGAGAGACTTTGCATTTGCACCAAGTGAGTTCAAAAATCCGAAGGTGACGAATTTTTTGATGGGATTTCAACTTGTGATGAAATCTGGATACATTATTTTTAGCCGGAGCACAGTGTGTAATTTTGGCAATCTAGGTGGACTTAATTCAGAAACTACAAAAGTATGGATTGTTTTCTGTTCTAGCTAACATATATTGAAAATAAATGATAATTCTCATACATGGAGCAAGTTTTGTTAAAATATTTTGACTACAACTATTTTTTTTTGCAATAATAAAAAATCGCGCATTTCACGACTTGACACAGAAAAACGCCAATAAAACTTAAAATAATGTATATACAGTAAATAAATGTAACTAATTATTTTCAATATTAATTTTTAATATTTCAAGAAGAAAATAAAAATATACCTGTAGATCAGCCACTATGAAAACAAATTAAAGAATTAGAGTAAAAGAGAATTATTACATGCTAGTACTATGTTCAGTCGCCATCCGATGAATCCTCGGATGAGGTGATGCCATGTACTTCTTCAGGGTCTTGTTGATCAATGTCTAGCAAATTAACAATTTCTTGATTGTATTTCTTCTTTTTTGGTTTTGGAGATCCCTGTAGACTTGCAATGTATGGATCCGATGTAATGAGAAGCCTGTTCATGAGATCAGTTTTTGTGTCTTTTCTTGATGTTTTCCTTGTAAATAGTTCCCTGAACTTCCTGTTGTCTTCTTCAGTTATTGACAGCTGTCCAATAGGTAGAATGCAACTATCAACTATGTCGCTTCCGTGGAAGAGAATCTTATGTAGAGTTACAGGCATGCGATACCACTGGTAATGTTGGAGATATAGGTCTCGTGTGTCATAAATAAATTTTTGAAAAGTATTGAAGTTGATTTTTTCACCACTGCTTAGGCATTCCAATATGATCCCAAAACGTTTTATTATGTCCAGATTTATTCCAGTTATTTCCGAAGATATCTCGGGATTTCTGAAGAACTTTCGGGCAGTATTTCCATCATTAGTATTGCCACTTTGTGGTTTAGGCATATCGACCAACAGTCCTAACTCCTGCCGAAATTTATCTTGGATTTTTTCTTTCTTTGAGCTACTTTTTCTTTATTTTCAGTTCCTCTTACATGACTTGTTTGAATTTCCAGACGATACGAAATGTGCAGGAGACATTCAAATAGCCTTATCCAGGAATGAAGAGGAGATATTCCGAAGCAGAGATATTCTTTCTTCACTTTTTTTGTGCGTAGAGCTTCAAAATTGTTCATTTCAGTCGGTTTCGCTCCGCACAAGTAGCAAGTCTGTGTGGAAGAACACGATGAAACGGCATTGCAGACTTTGCCATCCACCATGCAAAAAATCATTCTTGGTGTAATGGAAATTTCTGAATGGAGAAATTGTATAGTAGTGGGAGTTAATAACCCTATCTGTTGTTCTACTTTGCTTACTTCAGTGTTAATTACACTTGACGTTTCTTTTGCAAAAATAAATTTTATAGGGCGACAATACTTAGTTGAAGACGGTGTGGAATTTTTCCAAATTACATTTTCGCCACCAACAGTCTGCATTTGTATTGGCACCATAGACACACTAAACAAATTTTCGTCTGTGTAATTTTCTTCACTGAACTTTTGTCTGTATTTGTTTTGCTCTGAACCATCGCAACCCCATTTTATAATAATTTCAAAAATAGCATTATTGTAGTTGAAATTTCTCTCTGATATCTTGGATTTCGCACAAACGACGAATTGTATGGTCAATAACTGACTGTAGAGGTATCTCAGCCGATATTTCTGTCACTTTCACTCCTCCTGGATAGCACATGACTTTTGCTTCCTTAACTCTGTAATACGGTGGATATAATTTACAATTTGTTTTTTCAATTTGTTTTTTCGGCTTGCTCTCATATTCGTAAATATTGCCGAGTAGACAAATTCGTACTCACCATTAGAGCGAGTGCTTGTTCTGGAGAGAGTAAAGATGGTTCCTGATGCAACGATCTTCGAACTTTCTTAATTTTTGTGCCTCTATTAGGAGAAGCAAGTACAAGTTCCTTCACTATGTTCGAAGAATCTCTTTTTCCTTCATTCCTTAATTTTATTCCGGTAGCTGTTCCCAATTCTTCTGTGGACAAACATAAGTGCTGTTTTACTCTCCGTCCTTTAGCTCTAGGGCCACACGAACTAAATTGCTTAACTGGACGGCCAACGCCTCTAGTAGTATCATCTAATTGTGATGTACTTGGAGCAATTGTCGATAAATTTATTGAAAATTTGATGTCTTCCTGCAGCCACGATGAGTAATTTTCTAGAAAACGCTGTTTATGTTTCGCACATTTTTTCCATTTTCTGATGATAAACTGACAAAAAATTTTAATTTGAATTTTTATGGGCATGATTGAAGTGTCGGTAATAGTTTCCTCACCTAATTCGTGTAAAACATACGATAGCACGGCGTCATACCTTGCTTCCGTGGAGCTTTCACACCATACATGAAATAGCGTCCTCCGTGAAATCAAGCGCTCCACTGCGAAAAAAATTAAAAACTCGTGAGTGCGCAGGTATGCGCAGCTGATCTTTCATGATTCACATAGCCAAATGAATAAGGTTTAATACCTACATAGTCACAAACGTCAACTCTTGTAAACTCTGTATTAAAAGTCTAGATACATTTGTAAAATGGCGCGAAAGTAGAACTAAAATTACTTACTTTTTCAAAAGACCCCCACGAGCAATCGCAGACACTTTTTGCTTATCTTTAGGCACTAATAAAAAGAAGAAACACCCAAAAACACAATTATTTAATCACTACCTCTCTGTGAGTAGAAGGCGATGAGCACTGGTCTCCAACACGAGATGTACTGAAATGCGACTGATAGAGCCGCGCGGTGTCAGCGCGAGATCGTGCAAGTTTGAACTTGTTCTACTGCCGCCTCAAGCAATGCAGAAGAAAAACAATACCCAATTCATACACTATGGACATTCTAAAATCAAACAAATACCCAACTTAATTCATTTGAGTACTTTGGAAAATTGAATTATGTCCACCTAGATGGCCGAAATTACACACCGTGGTGAGTCCAACAGTCGAAGCGTGCAATGGAAAAACGAGAATCGCCTATGCGCAGAAATTCAAAGCGCCACCACTCGCTGGCAAGGTCATTCTCTTGGAGTGCCCACGGTTCGATTTTCTCTATTATTTGGAGACGTAACGCACAATTAACACTGTACTATCAGTCAAGATTGAAAACAAAGTCAAGTCGCGGTGAGCAGGAAATGGCCGGGTTGGCATAGGGGCCGGGAGGGCTTTTTCTCCAAGACAATGCTCGACTTCATACGGCATAACTGATGCAGGAAACTACCGGCGGTAAGGGTGGGGAACTCCTGCCACAACCTCCTCAGAGCCCTGACTTTGCCCCTTCAGATCTTTATCTGTTTAGTCCGATGAAAGCATTGCGTGGCATGACGACGATGTAAAGAAAAAAGTACAGAACGAGCTGGCTTCGAAATCAAGGTGAAGAATTCCTCCCTGAAAGAGTAAAAAGACTCGTAAAAATATGAGAGAAGTGCAGAGAAGTCGGCAAGGATTATATGGAAAAGAAGATAAAAATTGTATCGATTTAATGAAACGTTTGTTCACAGATATATTGCACATTATTAAGGGGATTGGCCCCTATGTTAACTGCTGCTGAGGCTATGAATTCAAGTGTCGTGAGGCGCAACGTGAAAAGATTCGGAGACAGTACAAGCCTTGCATGACAGATCCAAGTAAAACTTGCTGATATTGGATCTGCTGTCAAGTTGTATTTTGTTGCGATGAATGTACATAAAGCTGAAGTGTTTAACTCACTTGCAAAGTAGCAACTTGCAAAGTAGAAACTTGCAAAGCAGCAAACTTGCAACCGGTGGCCATAGTCTGCGGCAAAGTGCGCAGTGGCGCGGGGTGAGGGGTGGGGGTGGGGTCGGGGCTCCCTCGCTGCAGGGCCCTGGGGGGCGCGCCCCTCACCTCAGCTGTCGCTCTTCATCAGCGCCGACACGGCCCCGCCCTGCCTCCTGTCCCCTCCCCCCCCCGGCTCCGCACCATCCTCATGGGCCCGTGTAGCCCGCACCCCTCTGACACCCGCCCACTCACCCCCCATCGCCGCCTCGCCCCCACCCCGACCCACTTCGCTTCGCCCCCGATTCCCCACCCCCTAACACACCGGGGCTGCTTCACCTCCTAGACACTGTCCTTCCCTCCCCCTGCCCTTCTCTCATCCCACGCCGCCCCGCCCCGGTGCGCCCCACCCCGGCTTGGGACCCTGCAACTGAGTATCTCTCTGCCAAGTCTCTGCTTCATCCTGTGCAAAGCTCGCTATTCACGCACTGGATTAGGTAGTTAATAGTTACGAGTGCTTATCTTCACTATCCTCTATCTTCTATAATTGTTAATTTTTGCATTGATGATTCTGCATTCACTTTTGCAATTGCACCATATATGCCTGATCTCGTCTGGTACTTTCAATGTTTCACAAAATATTAAAACCTTCGCATATGTTGAAATACCTAACGAAATTATGACGACTCGTGTTGTTGATTCCTTAGCTTCAAACTAAGAAACACCTGTCAACAATCTCTTGCTTTTATATTTTTTGTTTTTCCAAATTTTCCTACCATCCAAATCTGCCTATCATTTAGAAAAATGCTGCACTCAGTTTCACACTCACGCATGATGACTTACAATAAACTTTCATGATCTCGCCTTTTAAATATCATTGCTTTATCGGTTATACATTATGACATAACGATATAAGAAGAGTTAAAATTATAATAAATACAAAATCATCTTTGCTGTGCTGGAAATTAAGGAATCATGAAGCTCATTGTAGCAACAGTACAAATTTCTGTTTAGTTTTACTTCTTACCTCGTTATTGTTAAAACATACTTTATATTTTTTAAATAGAATATTCTTGACGCATTTCGAAATTTGTCTGTTATTATGAAAGAATCACTGTAATCTTCGAAGAAAAATACCGGGAGCGGTGGCTCAGTGCATCGACTGATGCCACTGCAATGCCTCTGACCGGGAGGTCCTAGGTTCGAGACCCGACGGCGGCAGGATTTTCGATTGGCTTTTCAGCTAGGTCGAATTCAGTCGTTGTTTGGGAGAGAATTCTAGCGGCCGGCTGCTCTCGGGATTTTTCCTTCCTCTTCCTTGACCTATCCTCACCCCTTACATACACACACACACACGTACACTAACATGCACTAGACTACCACATGGCGGGAGACCGGTCGGGGACTAGAACTTGTCCCAGCTGAGGCGGTGCCCCGCTGGTGAGAGATACCTGTTGAGGGAAAACCCCGCTAGTCGTCGGTAGGTCGGCGCCGGATCTCGTCGGGGAAGATAACCGCCACCTCCCGATGAAAAACACGCACTGCACATACGGGACCTCAGTAGTTGACACGTCCGGAATTACTAACAATCAATCAATCATCGAAAAAAAATTGTTCTTCTTAACCTAGACACTCACGATCAGACTCGCGCGGGATATAAATCTCGCTATCTGGCGGCTAGGTAAGTTCCTATTTGATTTCCAATTCCAGATGTTTGCCTACTTCAATGTTCGCACTTTGGGGAACAATGCATCGGTCTGAGATTTACATTCTGCACAAACCAGGCTCGCGGTCGCGACTTCTGAACAAACGCGTCGAGTGCTTGTCGGAAAGTTCTAATCATTTTAACCTCCTTTTCCTTTCATTTGTGTTGAGTCGCAATATCTCGACGGCCTCAACATGTACGCGCGCTCCTCCGCCACTGCTTCACCCGGCAACGTTGTCAGCGTTCACTTGGCGGCTCGGCGCTCTTACTGTTGCTGCGGCAGCCGACAGACGCTGATGAGATTTAATGCCTCCTCCGTTGTTCTTGCGGCGCGCAGCCCTGCCAGAGAGCACAACACGAAGAGCGCCGCCTGGGAATGAAATGAAATATTCCGCTGGTAAATGATAAGGATCTGATTGCGGGTCGTTAAGCTTCGTTTTGATGAGCGTTTACTGCTCCTGGCGGCTCCTTCTGCGTTTCTTCTAGTCAAAGCGAGGGAAGGGGGGGAGGCAAACTGCTTCATCGCCCACCGGCGCTCTCTTTCGCCGGTGGCTTGCGGTAGGCTCTCATTCGCTCTCGTTTAGTACGGTCTGATAGCTAACATTGGAATTTGTTTTTCCTTTCGTGTTTTATGGAACTAAATGTAGTTCCATAAAGTTCGCAGGTTCTCGGGAAGAAAGTTTCTTTCAACAAGATTAAATTGAAACGTTCAGATATAGTTTTTTGAGTAGTACGAACCACAAGTGCTTGATTTTACGACATATAACTCTGACTAACTAGATTATAAAATGTATTTGTCGGTTGACATATATCAGCAAAGGAACATCAATTTCACATCGGATAAAGTTTAAAGCGAAGTGAGTGAAAGATTGTTGCTAGATAATTCCCATTTCATCAGTTCAACTGTGTCAGCAAAGGAAAACAGAAAATATTGTTTTACGTGCAAATGTTATTGCGAATGTTAATGTTTATTCATAATAGTCTGAACTGATTTTAGGGAAATTAATACAAAATGTTCTTCAAATATTGAATGCTGCTTAAAAAACTTGTTTACTAGAACACACAAACGATAATAAAATGAAGAGAGAAACAATTTGAAACTAGAATAATTGTTTTGGAATGGTATATTATGTCCATATCAATATTAGTGAAAAGAGAAGACTTCGTAATATTTTAAGTATTATAATGCACTTTGTGAAAATAATCCAAATGGGAATTGTAGTAGCAAAGACAATCATTTTAGTTTTGATTTCTCTTAGAGCATAGTTTTAACAATTTTTTCTTTTGCCATTTCTCCTTTCTTCCTTCGCAGACAATGTTCCATTTGTAATTTGTAATTTTTAATTGTTCCAAGAGTAGATTTCGGATTTTTAGGCAATTGTTTATTTTACTGTTTTTGATGTAGACACTCAAATTTTCAATGTCAACATATTCCATAAGTTTTACAAAAATAACTTTTAAGATGACTAAATTGCTCTATTTCCCATTAAATTCTAAAAACCCATTTGTGTTGGGAGATCATAAAAATGCTTCTTCGGTGTAACTAGTCGTGACCGTATAAACTCGAAAGCAATTCCTGATGGACATCAGACCGAAGATGAAATATGTATCCTAACCTAGATACACTCTACCTCAAAAGAGAAAGAGGCAATTGAAGAATTGGCATACTACCAGGCTCAAATGATGAAATACAAATAACATTCTTTGCATATGAAATGGTTCTGAGTGGAAAGGACTAATAGTTGTTGACTTACACAATTCTCTTCGTGTTGCTTTTAATATTTCATATTAATGTTTTTAATTACAGCCGACTTGGATAGCTGAGGTGGCTAGAGCGTGTGCCGACGCCGTGCCTAGGACTTCGGGTCGCGGGTTCGCGCATGTCACTTTACTTAATTTCAATTTATTCGCTTCCATTCGAGTCATCACGCGTCATTTACCGGGAGATGCCAATCTCGAATTACGGGCCATGAAAACTCGCTGTCAGATTGTTTCTCAGAGATAACACACATTTTCCTCCTTTGGAATAGACACCCCGCATATCGACTGGAAGATATGCCATGAACGTTTCTCCTCAACAATTAAAGCGTCCCCTCCCAAACAATGTTTTTTAATTACACTGGTGTAAAAAAATGTGAAAAAGCCATATTCATGACAATTCATACAGCTGATTTTCGCCCTCGAAGGACCTATTTTGGCGCTTGAATAAGAGAATATTGAGCCTTTAAAACCGATGAATAGTGATGAGTAGTGTTGAATTGGGGGTAATCAGAAGGAGAAGAGTTTTTCTCTTGTGTAGCGTTGCAACATCGATGTTGATGTTTTCACAACAAGGATGTCCTCTTAGAAACGTTGATGTATTGACGTCGAATTATTTTAGCCGATGTCGGTGTTCAGTGTTGATGTTTTATGCTTGATGGTTTTATTTGGTCGATATTATATTTTTGAATGGAAAGGAACCATAAAATTAGAAAAAAATGTATGATTTCAATAAATTCAACACACTTTCAAATTAATGTGATGATGAGTTACGAAGAGTTAGACGTTTTTCTATCGATAAATAGTGCATTCTTTTTGTTTTAGCCAATCAGTTTCTAAAAATTCTGTTAAGTGCTCTGTTCAGTTTTGTCAGGGATCTTTCAATTATAAATTAATAAAAACGATCACCATCAATTCGCTCCCACCCCATGATTATTAATATTGGTGGATATTAAAACAGTTCTAACAAATCGAAGGTTTTTTGGATTGATGTATTATTAACATCGATATTTTCATTTTGAACATTAAAATTTGAAAACATCGATATTTTGTTGGCGATGTCGCATCCCTAGTCTTGAGATGATCTGTCATTGGGCGCTGACACACATTCACACACACACACACACACACACACACACACACACACACACACACACACAGGTCTAGGGAGGAGAGGAGGGGCGACCAAAAGCGAGTCAGGCACTGGCGCCGGAGCGAACACACGGCACAATAGAGCTAATGCACTAACAAGTCTCTTGTGTGGGAAATTCATTAACCGGTATCTCGACCGCCATGGGATGATTTCCTTCACTAGCTGAATCTCCTTAAGTATCTCGTCTCGACGTCTCGTAGGAACGGTCCGGTGGGGGTGTGAGTGGGACGGGGGGGGGCGCAGCGCGGGAGCCGTTTGCCCCCACCTCCTCCTCCAGACTGGCCGCCGCCAGCGCACTTCATCCTCGTTCATTGTGCATTAGGAGCTATTACCGCCACCGCCTCGGGCCCGCAATTCTCCCGGTGCGTCCGCAATTAATTGTAACCTCCCGCGCCCAAACTAAATAGGTTAGTCCGTTCCTCATTTTGGCCGCGGCGCACGGGGGTGGCGGGGACGGCGAAGACGGCGGGCGGGAGCGGAGCGGGGCGGAGCGGGAGGGCCCAGCTAAACAAACGGCGCACGCGGAGCGCGGCGGCTAGCCTGGGCGGGGCGGGCGCGCTGCTCGACCGGCCGGCCAGTAATGGGAATATTATGCAAAGTGCGCGGCCGCCTGAAAGGCAGTGGACCCGCAGGGGCGCGCTGGCTATCGGGGGAAAATATATCGGCCTCTGCCCCCTGCGGGGGTGGGCGGGCGAGGCGGCGCGGGGCCGGGCCGGAGCGGTGGCGGGTGCGGGTGGCCGGGCGGGACAGGGCTGTGGAGGGGGAGGGGCGAACGGGGACGAGGTGGCACGGGTTGGAGCTGAGCCGCCGCGATACGGGACCAGGCCGCGCCGAGAAGGGAAGAGATGGGGTAAGGCGTGAAGCGGAGCGGGTTGGAGCAGGCGGGCAGGTGGACGGGACAGGGGAGGCGGGGATGAACGAAGCGGGGTGGAGCAGGCTAGCGGGCGGTTGGGCTGGTGGGTGAAACGGGGGTGGAGCGGAGTAAGCGAGCGCACGGTGAGGAGCAGGGCCGGGCGGGAGGTGGCGGGGATGAACGTGGCGGGTTGGAGCAGGCGGGCAGGCAGTGTGGGCGGAGCGGGAAGCGGGGTGGAGCTGGGTCGGGCCTAGGGAGGTGGGAATGAGCGTGGCGAGTTGGAACGGACGGAGCAGGCGAGCGGGCGGTTGGGCTGGTGGGCAAACGGGGGTGGAGCGGAGCAGGCGAGCGCACGGTGAGGAGCAGGGCTGGGCGGCAGGAGGCGGGGATGAACGTAGCGTGTTGGAGCAGGCGGGCAGGCAGTGTGGGCGGAGTGGGACGGGAGAGGAGCGGGAAGAGGGGTGGAGCGGAGACGGAAATGTGCATAGCGGGTCGGAGCTGACGGGCGGGCAATGGGGGCGGAGCGGGAAGCGGGGTGGAGGTGGCCTGAGCCAAGGGAGGCGGGGATGAGCGTAGCGGGTTGGAACGGGACGGAGCATGCGAGCGGGCGGTTGGGCTGTGGGCGGGGCGGGATGGGGGCTGAGGCTCAGAAGCACGTGCGCTGCAGGTTCCAAGGGGCAGCAGCCCCATCCTCCGTTTGTGGGCTGTGCATGTGATCAATTAATCTTTCGCAGTTGGTGCAGGTAGAAACGCTCTCTTCTGCGATCCCACGCCAATGGATCTGGAGAGAAGTTTTTTCCCATATGAGACATGTACGCGATGCTAAACGATTCTTCCTTTGAAATGATTTATATTCAAACGTCATTTCATTGGCAAATTAAATATTTTCAATAAGATTGAAATATCAATCTATTTTCGAAACTAGATGGATTTATATTAAATTTACATATTTAGAATTCAGTCAGCAGGAAAACTCTCTCTTCAGGAAGATGAAAAATTAATTCAAAATGTCAGGTAAAACCGATATTTATTAGCAGTATTTTGTAAATTCTTTTACCATCCATTTCATCAGTTCTCTTCTACACAGTTTACGTTTGAAGACAATCGTCGAGATCATTACAAATCAAAAGCAATTATTAAAATAAATATAGCTACTATCGAAACACAAACATGTTCTTGGTACAAATAATTTATGAAAATATTATATTTTACAGAACTTATTTTCTCGCCACATTTCATTTCGTCATATTTTGGTTAACTAAGACTGGGTTTTACAGACACTTTATTTATTTCCCTGAGAAGCCGACCTTTTTGGAGGTGATAAATATAAAATTCGCATTGAGCTCCTCCAAAAAACGCATACACACGTTGAGAAAAACACTTCCGTTTTTTTTTATCAGATCCCTAGTGACTGGACCAACTAGTTATGCGGAAGCATCAGCTCTCTTATTGTAAATAGTGTGTTCTTGTAACATTATTCTGATTCTATAGTGTAATCTTAATCATTTATTTCAACTTCTAAAATCTTAGGACAATTTAGCAACAAATTCGATAGGGAACATTGAATGTTAGGAATAAATTATATCGTCTACGACAGGGGTCGGTAACCCACTACCCTCGAAGGCATCTCTTGCGGCCATTTCCAAGGTTTCTAATGTATTGGCCTATTGAAAAATAAACAATCATGGATTTTTTTTTGTTTCACGAAGCCTACCACTAACAACAAACAACAGTTGAATACCCGAACACGTAATAGTTTCCCTGTTTCAGAGTTTTCTGTAAGCATAGTTTCTACTCCCTTTGCAGTAACCCCCGTCTTGGCGTAATTCCTTTTATTATTAACACAATCAGTTCCACTTTTTATTTTTGACATTCAAGAGTAATTTATTATAGTATATTTTGATTACATGACGTTTCGGCTACACCTTATAGCCATCTTCAGACCTGGTTTGGCAATTGTACAGGTGGTGCAGGTGTGAAGATGTAGCCGAAGGTCATGTAATGTGTAGCCGAAACGTCATGTAATCAATATATACTATATGTAATCAAAATTTACTCTAATAAATTACTCTTCAATGTCAAAAATAAAAAAAATGGATCTGGTTATGTTAATAATAATTTATGGACATTCATTGAAGAAGAAAGAAAATAAGTTTAATTCCTTTTACTGCCCCTCTTCCCTTAACGGGCCTTGCGTTTTTGTAGGTTTCGAAAGGATTCTTTTCTGGAGATGAAGACAGGGTGCGATGTTGCCAGACTCATTCGTTCTGCACTGACTGACATTTCTTGAACTGTTTTTGTATTCATACTTGTTGTGTCAGTTATTTTCGTATGTATTGTCTTCGTAAATAAAATTATGCTATAGAACTTTTAAAGTGTTCCTTCGCTGTATTATCATATTTGGATTCCAATCTTGTTTTGACATAGTACTAATAAAATTATTGAAATGTAACTTAATATTTTTTAATTTGTTGAATAAAAGGTAAGTTGGAGATACGTGTGGTGTGCGAGCTATTGGGGGTTTGACAATATGGCCTGCAAGTACAAAAACGTCGCCGTCCCTTGGTCTTGGGTTTGTTTGGAAATGTCACAAGTTCAGATGATTTTTCGCGGACCGGGCACTAGCCTTAAAGTTGTTCATTTCCACGTGTTCTGTATGATATAAAAGCATTTATTAGAATCCTGAAATGTGAAGGAACGTTCTCACTTATGGGAAGGACTATAGCACATACTAGCTCATCTTCATTTTGGAAAGGGAATTAATTTCCTCCTTTAGAGAAAGGAGAGGATCATTTGTAGAAGTATCTGGCCATCTTTCGCCTAGCTTGTCTCTGCTGCGAGTAGCCATCAGGTTTGGAGTAGTTCTGTCAACAAAAGTTAGGCAATACTCAATCACTTTCCACAACCATTAAAGGTTCCCTCCTAGTCCTTTCCACTCTTGGTGAATCATCTAGCAAGTTTAGTTCAGTTCGTCTGCTAAGACTTTTTTTTTTGCTCCTTATCGTCAGTGGCATGTGTTGTTTCGTTTCACGAGGAAGGACTGCAGGACGCCCCCTCAATCAACCTGAAGGGCGTCCCTTCTGAAGCCCCTTGGCTAGCAGAGGCCTGCTTCGTGTTTCGAGGGAGGTCGGCTGCTTCGTGTTTCGAGAGAAGTCGGCCCTCGGCAGGAGCTGGGAACAGTCCCATCCTGCAAAATACGAATATTTTGTAGATGAATTTCCCACACGCGTATAGATTCCGTTAATACACGTCACTGCTGCCAAACCCTACATTATTCCCTGCAAAGACATCGTGTTCTCGTCATTCTTTGTGAACGAATCTCATACGAACATGCTTATATCAATTAGTTAAATATTTACTGCAAGGATATGATGTTCTCGCCGTTGTTTTCTTCAACGCTGCACCCCAAAGAACAAATGTGATAAGAGTGTATCAATGCAGGTGGAGTACACTGCAGTGTCAGTGCTGGAAGGTGCTAGGGTTCGAGTCCCGACGGTAGCAGGATTTTCGACACTACGTACATAGCGAGGTCGAATTCACCCGCTGTCTGGAGAAGAATTCTACCGACCGGCTGCTCTGATCGGTAGATTTACGTGGTTTCTCCTATTAATATCAGACGGATGCTGGTGCAATAAATAACCTAACAAGCAGGCCACGGACCGCTGACGACCATTTCTTCCTCTTCCTTGTTCTATCCTCATCCCTTACTCTTCCATGACCGACACTACCACACACGCCGGGAGACCCGTCGGGAGATTAGAACTTGTCCCGGCTGGGGCGGTGGCCCGCTGGTGGGAGATACCTGGCTTCGAAAAACCTCGCTGGCCGAAGTATAGGTCGGCAATGGATAGGTCGCTATTCATCGGGGGAAGATCCCCTCCGCGATAAAAAGCATGCACTTCACTTACGGGACTAATGACCTTAGCAGTTGGCGTCTGGAAACACTAATCAATCAATAAATCTGGTGGAGCAGTAGTGAAAAGTCAACGAGCCCCCGCTCATCTACGGTCGCTTCGCTTCCTCTTACTCAGTTTGAAAAAATGATAAGTGGTACCTGATGATAAGAAAGCTATAGAAGGAATATTTGCCAATAATGTTACCTACAGTTTGCGTTGAGTCGTGGGTCGTGCAGGTCTGGTTAAAATAACGCTCATGTGCGCTCTGAGATGAGTTTTGGTCGAGTATCTCGCTCTCCTTCTGGAAAATATCGCGATAAGATAGTTGTTATCAACATATAGATTATCGACACCTGGGTTACTTATTCCTGGAACATACCTTGAAGATAGTCTTTAAATTCCCTCTCAGGTTACTATCACAGTTGCAATCAAAGAGGCGGAGATACGGAGACCAGATTCTCGGAAGAAGTAGAAAAAGAATTACATGGAAATGTAAGATAAGACAAGGTATGAGGTAGCTTAATATAAGTAAGAATTTTTTTCTTTAAAAGCACCTGGTCAAGCATTCAAGCTGAGGATAGTTGACCAAAAAAACAAACGTTATTTCATTTATTTTATTTGCACAACTAAAATCAAATTGTAAGGCTTATATGTTCTACACATATACAGGCTACCATAAAATAATGAGTTCGATAGTATATTACGCCATAATATTGTAAACAAATGTAAAAGTAAGGGATTAATGTACATTGAAAGTAATCTGTACGTATATGTTTGACATTATTATTTATGGATTATATTTTTATTTAAAGAATAGTTAACGGACGTCTTGACTTGATGAATAGTCCTCAATCTTCTAGGCATAAAATAAACTATATTATACTCCTTTTATTCTATTTCCATGGTTGATGAATGGTTTTCGAATCGCGTTTCTACAACGGTATTGATTTCCGTTACAAAACAATTCAATATTGGATCCACTGAAGTTTAAATTTTAAATTAGAGTTTAGATCAATACTTATTTTAACAGCACAACAGATTTATTTTCACTCTTCTGAGACCATGCCACATAATCTTTTAATTTTGTAGGACATCCGCATTTTTTCAAAAATTCCACCACCTTTTTTTCTCGCCTTCCCTGTTAACAAATTCCCTGACTGCTTGATGTTAATCCTTCTAACATTTGAGAGAACGACAACGAAGACTTAAGGGCCCGAATAATAATTCTTCTCTACGTCTGTAGTTTCTTTCATTCTACACCCAATTTTATGGATTATTACTTGTTCACAATGAAATAGACAACACTAATTTAGATGTTAGAACAACGAGCATTAATATAAAAATTAAAAGTAAGAACTTGTACGAATACCCTGACTCTATGCCCCTACTTTTATTATTCAGTTCTGTCTTGATGGGAATATTCTGAAGTAGAATTGTTCGACCTCATTGGCCCCGTTTTACATCGGGCTGTTGAACATTACACCATTTACATTTACATTAAATCACTCTTGAGGCCTTACATTTAGTAACTATTTATTTATTTAACGGCAAAAAAAGTTTAAAATTAGTGGTGCTACAGGATAACACAGACTTCTCGTAGTAGTTGAGTTTCGATTCTCTTCAGATCGACAGACCGTTCTGCCGTCAAAATATATTTTAGTACATCAATGACTCACCAAACGTGAATTTTGACAGCATAACGTGTTAGAGAAAGAAATTTACTAGAGATAGGAAAAAGATTTATCAATTGCTAGGGCTCGAGATTTTCTGTGAAAACTTCTCCGTTTTTCTCCGTAGGATTACAATATTTTCTTCATACTGTGTCTACTAAGCCAGGGGTTTTCAAACTTTTTTCATCCACGGCTCCCTTGACGTAAACGAAACTTCCCTCGGCTTCCCTGGTAACAATAAGTTTCAAATTTAAGGGTTAATGTAGGTCTTCTAAATATTCAACACAAATGAGTGATATAATAGACAGTTGGTAAAGGACTTGCCAGGTTGAATTAATCCACAATTATTAAGTCAAATAAATGATATACATTACAAATATCATACTTTAGTATGACGGAACAAAATACCGTTAGGATTAAAGTAAATCAAATCTAAAGATCATTTTTAATAAATCACCGCGACGCCTCTGGGAGCCACGACGCAGTTTGAAACCCCTGTACTAAACAGTAGGTGAAACAGTAAACTCCCCAATTTTTTTCTACTTTAACATCAATAATCATTTGCACACCTTTTTCAATAGAGTAGGCATTTGTTTATTTGATTTTTTTCAGCAGAATAACGTACTGAAGACGAAAAGCAAAATCTCATGATTTGTATACTAAAGAGCACAGGTGTACATGTACGTTCATGGAAACCCTTGAGCCTTCGCTGTAAAGGCCCTTTCAGCTGCCAAAGGCGTTCTCTGAGCGGGCGCGTGCTGCTCCTGGGACGCTGGACAGACGCTGCTGCCGCCTCGCGGAGCCTGTGCTGACGGGGAGGGGGGGGCGGGACGGAGCGGGCTCTCAGATTGATAACGCGATAATGGCGTGGCGCCGGGGGCGGGGGCGGGGAGGGGACGGGCTCGGGAGCAGGGTCCGCGGCGCGGCCAGGAATTCAATCAGAGCGCGAGGAGCAGGTTGCGTCGGAGCCGCACCGGCGCGGGCGCGCTTAAAGATGACGTCACGATAGGGCGCGAGAGCCCAGGAGGCCGCCTTCCCTGTACGAGAGCCACCCAAGCCACAAAACACAGGTTTCTTTTATTCTTTGTGAAGTAAATGAGAGTTTTGTTAATTTATCGAAGATAATGTCAATTAATACAATGGTATTAAAATAAAGTGAAAACAATTGTAGAAAAGCGGAAATGAATTGTCAACTACCATTGTATTAAGTAAGTCAACGATATGATAATACTAATGCAGTAAAACGTATCAGGTCGTTTCGATATCTAACAGAATGTAAATTTCACAGATTCTCTGTATTAACATATAACCAGTGGCTGTGAAGATGTGGCTGTGGCTGTGGAGTTGATGCTGTGAAGAATGTATATAAATGTTGAATTAGATTAAAAAATGAAACAGCTCCTCTGCAGCTTGCTGCTGCACATGTACCCACTAAATTAAGAGAGTGAGCTGAGCAAGGTGTGTATTCTGCAAGAGTTGACTTCCTTTATTAGTGCTTGTAATCCTGCATATGATCCTGACATATTGGCAGCGTTATCATATGCTTGGCCTCGACCATCATTGATATTTATAGATCGTGAATCTAAAGTTTCCAAAACAATTTTTGCCAAATCTTGAGCTTTATGTCCTAGATTTTCCAAAAATGTTAAAAAACGTTCCACTGGATTACCGTCATTTTGAACATACCGTACAATGAGAGATAACTGATCGATGTGTGCAACATCAGGAGAAGAGTCAACAAATATATTTTGCTAATTTTATCTCTTCAATAATTTTGTTTCCAACTGTAGTTGCCATAATCTGTATAAATTCCTCACATATGGTTTTTGATAGGTAGGAAACATTACCTTTATCTTTATTTCCAAATTTTTCAATGTGTGCAGCTAAAAATGGATCGAATTCAGCTATCAATTCCAATGACATAAGAAAATTGCCACTTTGAGGTGAACCAAATTTCTCGTTGTGACCTCTAAAAGGAAGGCCTCGAACCGCTAATGATTTCATAACAGCTACTACTCTCTGTAAAACAGATCGCCAATATGCTATTTCTTCATTCAACTGAACTGTTACAATGTTATCAATGCGACCTACATCGTTTCCTCTATCTTTGAATTTTAACACGCATGCCTTGGGTCCATCCGAATTTTCATGACCACTCAATCGTGCTGTTGCATTCTTCCAAACGTTGAATCCACATTTTGAAGAAAACTGAGAGTCACCTTTAAAAAGTAAATATGGTCCGCAAAATACTGCGCCAGCACTTTCTGAATAAACTAACCATGATCGAGTTCGTGTTTCACCGTTAAGTAACTTTCTTTCAAATAAAGCGGGTGAAAAGTGTCTACTATAATCGTTATAATGTCGTTTCGACTTTGAAATTATGTTAGAATTATCCTCTAAGTTTAATTCGCTTGGGTTCTTTAGGGGATTTACAGTAACATATGTAGAACTTATCTAATAACAACGTATACAATAAATAAAAGGTTACCCAATTAATAAATTTAAAAATAAGTTTATTTGTATATATTATTTTTCAAATTCATGCTTCTAATTCTACTACTATACTGCATTGCTGTCGATTGGTGTAACATTTTTCTTTAAAAATGAATCTAATTTTGGTGTTTTTTTTTAAACTTCTTCTCGATCTTGCTTTTCACTAGCACGTTTCCGATATTCAGAACCACTGTGTCTAATTCTTCCGTCACTCATTTTTATATTTAATAACTAAAGGTTATGAAAAAAGAGTTAAAGTAGAAACCACCATAATATTCTCCGATTAATACTTCTGTGTACTTGACAGCTGCTGGAAGGGGTACGCGGCGTTGCCAAACCCTTTGCCCTGATTTTTGTAAACTGACTTTAAGGTGAATCCTAAAAAATATGTTATGTGAGAAGAACTTTTATAAATGCATATAAAAAGTTACTATAAAACATTAAAAAACGACTTTCTAAAATAAAATTGCCGCCCCTAAAAATGTGCAGCCCTAGGCTACAGCCTATGTTGCCTAGTGGGTAATCCGCCACTGCATATAACTATTTACTATTAACATATTAACAATTAACATATAATTATACAACTATAACTATTATCATATAACTGTAGCCCAAACCACAAAACCCGGGTTTTTTATTCTTTGGGAAGTAAATGAGGTTTTTTTTTTCATTTATTGAAAATAATCTCAATTAATACAACGGTATTAAAATAAAGTGAAAACAATTGTAGAAAAGCGGAAATGAATTGTCAACCACCATTGAAAAAAGTAAGTCAACGATATGATAATCTTAATGCAGTAAAACGTTTCAGGTCGTTTCGATATGTTACAGGAACATATTATATCTATAAGGACGTTTGTGCATATAATGTAAAGGGTCTCAGTCTTCTGTGATCAGTCGTCTCAAAAATGCATTTTCACCACCTAAAATTTCGAATACTATAATTGTTGGATATTTTAGATTAATGAATTTTAAATCTTGGAATAAAGAGTGCACATTATTAATTCCTACTTTTTGAAAAAAATATTTTTAAGAGTTGTAAAATTAAGGAATCAAAATAGTTTTAAGTAGAAAGTGACATTCTGATTTACAAATCTCGAAAATGTTGAAGGGTAAAAATGTTGGAAAACGGCAATTACGACGACACTCCACTGACGAATACGAGTGACTAATGAAGTATGACTCTGAGAACTTGTTAAAAAGTCGAATGCTGCGAACTTTTCTTCTCCCAGACCAGATGTCCGGTTTAGTCTCATGGACCGGCTCCGATCATGACAATGATACTAGTCTCTAATCAATAATGTTTGCAAAAATTATATTCCTGAAATGTAAATGAATTTACGGAATTTGAAGGCAATTTTTTTGGTGGGGAGGGATTTTATAATCCTTTATTTTCTGCTTACCTCGCTGGGCACTTTATTTTATTTCGCGTGCCGTTATTAATGATAATCCGTCCACTGTTGAAAAATACAAATTAATTAGGATAACAAAATATCCACAAGACGTGAAGAAATGTAAGGTCTTGAAATATTTAGTACGACCATTAAAATGTTCCCCTTTAACAAACGTTCCTCGAATGACATTAAATTAACCCTGCTCAAGAGCAATGCCAGATCTCAGGGAGAGGTGGTCGTGTTCTTTTCCCCCGATTCGGTGGCAGTGCGCGCGTCCGGCGGCGGCGATTAAAATCAGTGACTGGCCGTCGGGCGTCGCCTGGGAAGCGAATCGCCGGTCCAAGGCCTGCTGCACGACTCGTTCAAGGCGGAGCAGCAGCCGGCCTTGGGCCCGACTTAATGAGGGGATGTGTTACACTGCCATCTATCGTTAATCATCGTTAGCAGCGGCCAGGGCTTCATACGGCTCTCTTTACGCGGGGCAAAAGGGCTCAATAAAAATTCACTATCAGTCTTATGGCTTTATTTCACTAAGAAAATAATACATTCTCATCGGTGGGAATATGACATAACAATTACTACAGTAAATAGGAACCATCGTTACGAAACTCTCAAATGTGACTGAATTTTGAGACTCGCATATCTGATATGTTTATACTATAAAACTTCAGCTTATTCTGATATGGAACATACATAATAAGAAACTGTTCCTTGAAAACGGTTATTTACCAAATACGAAAAAGAAGTTCCTGGTAGATATCAAATATCACGAAAGTGAAATACGCACCAGAACTGAAGATCCACAGAAGATCGGAATGTTAGTCATTCAAGAGAGGATGCCACGTTTCAAGAGTGAAGTTCGCAAATAACTTTGGCATGAAGGGGAAGACAATCCCAAGAAACTCCAAGGCATCTTTTCGTATTTTCAATATAATTTCTCTGTAAGTCAAAACTTGACAGCAGTAAACAACCGTTCAAAACCATATCTAATCGCCTTTGTTTTGTACACGAGCGCAGGATATCCAGTCAGGAAAACGTAAAACATAATACTACGTTCTCAATGGCGGCGCGTAATTGACGGTAATAATACCCACCTCAAGTAGTAGGGATAAAATATAAACGTATCGAACGTGACAGTAGTTTTTTTCTTTTCATTTTTACTATGTATTTACAATAAAACTTAAATATTTCGATATATATGAAACATACATAAGAAGCTGTTAAACGAGAACAGTCATTTAAAGAAAAAAAAAAAAGACATTCCACTTGAAATATGCACGAGATGCGAAGCGCGACGTAGGCAGCGGCCGGTTTGGGCTGTGTGCGTTTAGCAACAGCAGCAGAGGAGGCCCAGCCAGGAGAACTCCGCGTCGCCTTGCTGGGCGCGGCTGGGGGCGGCGGGGGCGGCAGATGAGTCGAGCGCCGTGCGGTGCGCCTGCAGCTGGCGGCGCTCGGCCTCGGTCTGCGCGCGCAGCCGCTGCAGCTGCTGCTCCTTCAGGCGCAGCTGGCGCTCGCGTTCGCCCACGCGCCTGCACCTGGCGCACGCCGCAGCCTCTGCCTCTGCGCCTGCGCACACGCAGCGCGTCATTGTCACTGTGCAGCGACCTTTTGCTTTTATCGCTCACCTTTTCTCCTGTAGTATATTATGCAACTAGTCTATAATGTTAGATTTTATTGCTTGAGTATGTGTTTTGAAAACGAGTTTTCAAATTAGTACGAATGGATTACAGCCACGTTATAAATGAGTTGCATGCGTTGTATTTTGTATTTCAGCAATATAAATTTATAAAATAATCGAAGTTAATTTTTAGAAACAACATTATTGTGACGTCACGGACATCTGACATCTAGGCGAGAAAAAAAAAGTTGGTCGAATGTTCGACTTTCTGTTACCTCACCATGATTCTTGCGCCGGTTGTCTGAATGTGTGATGATGCAATTATTCGTGCGGTAAACGGCAAATACGGTAATCTGTGCTATAAGACGTCATTTTATAAACGATTTGTCACTAAATAGATCGTATATAATGCTGGAATACAAAAAGCTACTGACGAAAAACACTCATTTACTATACCTACACAAAATAAGCTTCAATAATAAACAGTTTTAAATATTTTTCACTATCTATCTGTTTAGTTTTATTCACTTGTTAATTAATTTTAGAAACCTCTAAAAGAGCCACAGAAATTGTGCTAATTACGTGCAATATTTAACAGTACCGAACCTTATCGATCGCCAATTAAAAAGAAGCATGTCAAGTTCTATAGGACTTCTCATTTTCTCAAAAAATAAAATCCCATGAGTGGCGTTGTGTATACCTGCGGGGGCGGAGGCGGGAGCGAGGCCGAGCAGTGCGTGTCCCTGCAGCACCTGGCGGTGCACCTGCAGCTCGCTCTCCAGGCGCCGCTGCTGCGCCTCGAGCGCCCGGCGGCGCGCGCGCACCTCCTGCAGGTCCGCGTCCCCCTGCAGGGCGCCGCGCAGCGCCGCGTCCAGCCGCGCCTGCCGCGCCGCCAGCTCCTGCGGGAAAGGGCGTTCCGATTCTACCGATTCGATTCGCGGATCGATTCTTTTTTTTCGATTCCTATGGAATTGGTAGTGGATTCCTTTGCTTCCGATGCTTGCTGGAATCGATTCCAAAAGGCCAGAATCGAATCAAAATAATACCTTCGATTTTTTTAAATTATACTTATTTCTGAGTTTTTACTTTATTTTTAAAGGCCTTGACGTTTGCTTATATATATATATATATATATATATATATATATATATATATATATATATATATATATATTATAATAATTACTTTTATTATTAATCCTATAAAAGTCTCTGTCGTGTTTGAATTTTACCTCCCACCACGCCTCCACAACTTGGTTCAAATAATATTTGCTTATAGGACAGATAATTTTTCAAAAAGGTTTCACAATCGGTTATCAAAATAATTTCAATAAACATTTAGGTTTTGATCATCCTTATCGTTATATAAAAAACTCTCGAAACTCTTCAAAAGAAATGCTCGATTCCAATGTCGATATTTTCGTTGGGTGTCTTCATGCGAATCAACACCTTACAGAATCGATTCTCTTCTTTCGATTCGATTCTGGAATCGATTTTAACTTTTCGATTCTAGAATCGATTCTTTTATAGAAATGGAACGTCCCTACCTGCAGGTGATCCGCTGACAGGGGCAGAGGCGCGGGCGAGGGCGCGCGGGACGGCGCGGGCGAAGGCGTGGGCGATGGCGTGGGCGCGGAGACGGGCAGCGCGGGCGGCGACGCGGGCGACGCTTTCAGGCCCAGCGGCCACACCAGGTCGCGCACCCGCCGCTCCAGGTCGGGCGTTGCCAGGTGCACTCCCGCCACCACCATGGCGCCGCCCCCCTGCGCACACAAACACACGCACCACCATCCTTCTTACCGGCTGGGTTGGCTGTGATGTTTCGCTAATAGCTTAATAGCTAGATCGAAACCAGTTGCTGCGTAGAGGAGAATTCTAACGAACGTATGTTCTGAATTTCTCCGGCTTCTTTTTTATCAATACCAGGAGAATGCCGAAGCACTACCCTAATAAACGGGCGATCTTTTCCTCATATACCTTACAGTATGCTCACCCCTTACACACATTACACTTACATGCACTACTGTACCATATATGCCGGGAGCTTAGTGTTAGAGCGTGTCCCAGCTGGGACGGTACCCGTTGGTTGGAGAAACAGATGACAATGACTCCGGTTATAGTGAACTCGGATATAGTAAACCCTCGATTATAGTGAACTTAAGTCACTGGTCCCGTTTCAATTACATTACAAATAAGCACACGAAGACTCTGTTACAGTGAACCTGAACATCGGCTATAGTGTACACGGGGAAATACAACGTCCAGGAAATTAATTCCCTCCGGGAAAACAATATATCGCCTCAGAGCCACAAACTCCAACACTAGGCAGTTTGAAAAAAAGTTGTCGACCAAAGGTTATAATAGAAGTTTCCCCTGAGGTAAAGGTAACGGTCCGGGAATATGCACCTTTCTGATAACCTTATGCCACTCAGTTTCACTGTGGAAACAAAGGACGTGAGTTGCGTGGGCTACACCTGCCGGTGGCGACGCGCGATTTAGTGTCAATCTTGGTGTTACTTTATATTCAGCGGGGTAAAGCGCGTTGAGTTCTACGAAGGCGACAGGAAGCACGCAACTGCCACAGCCTGACGATATCCGCCGTGCCGCGCGGAAAAGCGATCAGTTTCAGTAGCCTGATCTCGTATGTTATTAGGCGAGAAAACGGCCTTCGGAGGGTGGGACGGTGTTCCAATAGTGCAAAAAGCATTGAAGTGTGTCAAGACTGCATTTTGATACTTAGACCCAGAGGACAATGAAGAATCAAGAATGGAGAGAGCATGAACTTTGGAGAAGAATCTAGAGGAATTACGAATGAAGCAAACAAATGAAATTAATTGAGTTTTTAAGGGTAAATAAAGATATTATTTTTTCAGTTCGAGGTGTTAATGTATTTTGCTCTATCTCTATATTAATCAAATAAATAGTTATGGAGAAATTCGGTTTAACTTTGACATCATCGGATATAGTGAACCTCAGATACAGTGAACCCAAAAAGGTTAGTCCCCAGAAGTTCGCTACAACCAGAGTCGCCTGTACCTGGTTGAGAGTCAACGAGTAGATCGGCGCCGGATTTCACCATTTAGCGAGGAAGATAACTGTCACTTCCGCAATAAAAACATGCACTACACTTACGGAGCGAGTGATCTTGGCAGTTGATGTGGCCGGAAGCAATAATCAAACGAAAAGTCTCGCTTCTGTCGCTGTCTGGAGAATTCTAGCGGCCAGCTGCACTGATGCGCAGCTTTCCGTGGTTTCTCCGATCAACACCTGGCGAATGCCGGAGCAGTATCCTAACAAAAGGGCCGCAGAACGCGCGCGATCGTTCCTTCCCATTCCTTGTCCTATCCTACCCTCTTACACACACGCTTACATGCTACACTACCACACATGCCGGATGACCGATCGGAAGCTTTTCAGTTGTGTCGAATTCAGTCGCTGCATGGAGGAGATTTCTACCGGCCGGCTGTTCTGATAGGTAGTTTTCCACAATTTCTCCGATCAACACCAGGCGAATGCCGGAGCAATACCATAACAAACAGAACGCGCGCGATCTTTCCTTGCTCTTCCTTGTCCTATCCTTACCCCTTACACACACACACACACACACCTCCGCTAACATACACCATACTACCACACATGGCGGGAGACCGGTCAGGGACTTAGAACTTGTCTCGGCAGGGGCGGTGTCCCGATGTGACAGATACCTGGTTACGGAAAACCCCGCTACCCGATAATAGGTTGGTGCCGGATCGCGCCATCCGGCTGAGGAAGATCGCAGCAACCTTCCGAGCAAAAAACACGTACTGCACTTACAGGACTAATGACCTTACCCGTTGACGCGCCCAGAATCACTAGCAATCAATCAATTCAGTTTTCGAGAAAAAAAAACAAGAAGTGCAAGAAAAATATTTTTGTATATTTGAAAATCACAAAAATTGCACAATATCATGATTATAAAAAGGTTTAAAATAAAGTAGAAAAGAAACTCGATTCTGGAAAAACCGTGGAAGCAAGAAAATATCATGAGCCCAAAAGTCTTGTATTGAAAATGAGTTTTGCTGAATTGCCTTTTCCAAATTACCGTACGCTCATGCTAGCATGATGCAAGCTCACACAGTTTTCTCTACGATACTGCACGGCAATTAGCAACTAATTGGCAATGAACTATTAGACACTTTCCGTTTAGCCACGATTCGAATTTAACTTGTGTATGTGCTGGCGTCGTGTTTAAGCCAGCTCACAACCGTTTACCGAACGAAAATACGGGGCAATTTATTTGAAATTGAGGCAATTTATTAGGAATAAATAGACACTTCGTTCGGGCTTACCGTCATGGCGGTTCCAGGTTCATGCATCTCACGAGCGCCCGCGGGCGAGTGCTGTGCTGCGCGCTGATAAGCGTACATGCGATAAGGCATCTGCGCTGATACTCCAAGGCCCTCCCGCGACCTTCTCGATCTCCCCATAGTACGTTGCATTGAGGGATTCAATTCATACGCATCAAAACCATTATGTCGGCCCGGTGGCCGAGATCGCCAAGGCAGTAGTGTCGTAGTGATCTCGGACCGAAGGGTCGCAGGTTCGAGTCCCGCCTCGGACATAGTTGTATTTGTGTTCCTTTCACCCCATATCATCTCCATTTCGTTTCACCTTCATAGTTACCATAACGTTAACGCCAATAGTGGTCGCCATTATGCTTCACTCGCATGTATTATAAACTTGAATTCACTACTTAGATTATATCTATCAACTATCTTACGTTGCTTCATTGTTTTTACATTATCGGACACTACGTTGCAACAGTATTAAAGATTAGTGTACAGAGTGAGTCACGTAACATTAGCACCACCTGTAGTTTCTGAACAGTTTAAGTTATTGCAATGCAATTTTCACGAAAGAGCATGAGGAAATGAGGCTAATTGATACATGTATTCGTTTCGATTTTATCACTTGTATTTTAACAGTGTGTTGTGGTAACTGTGTTGTTGTTTTCTTTTAATGAAACTATATATTTTTGTGGTATTGTTGTGGTAACTTTTTTTTTAATGAAACTATATATATTTTTGGTCTATCAGGGCGAATCCCATGATATACATAGTCATGTGTTAGATAAGCGTTTTTGAGTATTTTTTATTTTTTTGCGACTCGTATTTAACGTATATTTTGAATGTAACAATCCACCATCCATGGTCGCGCAGCCTGTGACCACATGCTCGGGGCGTCACAATATGCGTTTGGGACGAGTTGCAAAAAAATTAAAATTACTCAAGAAAATGCTTATCTAACATTTGACAATATTTATATCATTGGATTCGTTTTTTTACGCTCGTCATAATAGACTAAAAATATATATAGTTTCATAAGAAAAAAAAACAAAGTTACCTCTATCTCAAAAGAAACAAACGATAAAATAGAAATGAATACATGTATTAACTAGCCCCATGCCATCATTCATTTCTACGAAAACTGCTTTGCAATAATTTCAACCATTCAAAAATTGCAGGAGATGCTTAAGTTACGTGATTCGCCCTATACGGATATAACGTGAATGGCAGGCTCCTGAGATATTTTTATTCTTTGGATGTGTTCTCTTCATTTACTTCACATTTCGTACACTATATTCATATTCACTCATATTGTATTCATTCATTATTTTTCCACTTGCATCTTAAGCATTATTTTCATACTTAGAAAGCGATATTGAAGTTGTCATTTTACTTTCTCGCCTTAATGCGGAAGACAGAGAATTGTAATCCTGCACCAGAAATCGGCAAGTTTTCGACAGTAAAACATTTGTTGTCGGGCCCCTGAAACAAAGAAGTTGATAAATCTTGATATTGCATACGAAGGTTGGAGCAGAAGTCACGGCAATATTTTTTTCTAAAAGAAATGTTACCAGATCACACAATTTTGTTTGTCGTATGAAAGAAATGCTCTATTAATGTGTTCACGGAAACAAAGTGCTCTGCCATTGTCTCTATTAGCACAGAGAGCAATGTGAAATCTATTGTCTGACGGACGACGAGCCAGATAAATGTAACCCGTAAGCATCGCTCAAACACGACAATGGCCGTTCTCTATCAGATAAATGCCCGAGAATGTTGCAGAGAATTGCTGGAAGCTTTTGGGAATAATGCCCTTCCACACAAGACAGTCGGGCGATGGGCAGGAGAGTTTCTGTGACGAAGCGTAGCAACCAGTGACCAGCACCGCTCGTGATGACCTGTGAGTGTGGGCCAGATGTGGCACGTGCGGTCGTCAGCATCTGCCTACTCGAGCCATTCGAACGGGCATTTAATGGTTTTGGAATGTTATAAACTCGTATATGCTAAAATGCTTTGGAACATGAAAAAAGTATTATCATTACAAATATCTTAATACATATGAGAAACAATTTTAATGAGTCCTTAAATATCTATCCAGTTATTTCATACCTTGCCCTTTCATATGTATATTATGTGTGTTTAATATTTTCCATCAGAGCTCGTATTCTCACAAAAATAGAAATTGTTGCTATGACTTATGCCCCACCCTCTTATGTAGTAAATTACTCCCTTCAACACTGTGTAATTAGAATCCATGGCTGTGGGCCCTTGATACCGAAAAAGCGATTGATAGCAAACCGCCCGAAGGCCTACCCGTCAATCCGCCCAACTGCCCGTTCGCCCGCCAGCCTGTTCGCCCGCCAGCCCGTTCACCCGCCCGCCCGTCCGACCGTCCGCCCGTCCGACCTAGGGCCACGATTTTCTCCAAAACTGATATTCGTCGACCGATATGAACAAACTCGTAGCCCTGTAAAATGCCGAATGAATCGTAAAAACTGTTCGTATTTTTCTGAGGGAAAGGGGTACTTTATATGAGGTTTCGATGATATTTTCAAAAATTTAAACTCTTAACGCCGCTCCACAATAGCCCGGGAACGGGAACGCGAACGGGAAAGAAAGTTAAAAGGACATCTCAAGCAGGCGTTCACAACACGACGGGAACGCGAAGCTTGAAGGGAACGGGAACGGGAAGGATGGTCAACATTTATGTCAGCCCGTGAATGCGAAGCCTCTCGACCAATGAAAGTGCAGCAAATGGCGGCGAAGCCATTTCCAGCTGATCGAGCGCGCGAACTGCGCGCGACAGGCGACACTGGTCTGAAGCGGAATTGATAGTGTAGTGCGATATTGAGGTTAGGTATTGCTGGATTGGTTCCACGCTCTAACCTCCAACCAGGTTGTGGTTTGAGGCGGGTTTTTTTGTCATTGTTGAGTGTTTTAGTATTTATAGTACAATTGTTTTTCTATTCATATTAATACTTAGAATTAAAAATTCCCACAATATTTTTAAAATGTTTCGTCAAAGTATATTGGAGCTGTTTGTTTATTGACAAAATTTTTGTTTCTCGTAGTTGTATTTTTTTGTAAGTTCGTAGTAGTTTTGACATTCTTTGTACTTATAGTCATATTTTTCTAATTAATATTCTTTCGTTAAAGTATTTTTTTTTATTTATAGCAGCTCACGCAAACACACAAGACAGATGGCAGTACAAAGAGTAACAGTAGCATAGCTAGAAGTGCTTTGGTTTCGGCAACTGTTTCTAGAAGTTCTCACTTTAGTCGCTACTGATTAATAGCGCTGTTGCCTCTTCCCGTTGGCGTTTATTGTGAAGCGCACGTACCTCCCGTTCCCGTTCCCGTCCTCGCCTTCACATTCCCGTTCCCGTTCGCGGGCTATTGTGGAGCGGCCTTTAGAATGGTGAGATGCGGTGACGACCCACGTCGACTTGCGTGGTTTTTCCCCAACCAGGTACTTCTCACCAGCAGGGCACCGCCCCAGCCAGGTCAAGCTCTAACCTCCCAACACGTGTGGCCATGTAAGTGCGTATAAGTAGGGGGTGAGGATAGGACAAGGAAGAGGCAGGAAAGATCGCGCGCGGTCCGTGACCCGTTTGTTACGATACTGCTCCAGCATTCGCGTAGTGATGATCGGAGAAACCACGGAAACCTACCGATCAGAGCAGCCAGCCGCTAGAATTCACCTCCAGACAGCAGATTTTTTTCCAAAGGGTAATATCGGGTGTTATATTGAATAGTCTTGGTCAGAAAAATCCGTCTCTATACAATAATTTATGACTTTCATTTGCTTCTGGATAATGCTGTTAATACGGTGTATTAGCTTCCCACGGTATCCTATATTTCTTTGCAAGTTTGGAAGGTATCATGCGCACTTGATTGTGGCTTAATTTATAGTCTGTGTGAGCTGAAGAACTACGACAATAATCACTTAGTACTCTTGGATCTTTGACAACATATTTAAGATAGTTCATTATGGGAATCACCTGACTTTGGATTGCTATTATGAAGCATTCACTCTCTGAGTACAAATATCCTGTACTGGGCCATTTGTACCCGGTACCATTTGAATTATCAGCGGTAGGGACATATATTGTACATTTCTTCGTCGACATTTGGATTGGCAAATGCAGCAGGAAATGTACCATGAACTGCTTTCTGTTTCCAGAAATCGAATCTCTTTGTGCAAAAAGACTGTTGAACTTGTATTTCTTTTTGAGATTGAGGAGCATACTGTTGTCATATACCTGTAACAGTTATCTCATGGAGTTGAGAAGTATAGGCTTTTTCTACGAAGTACTTCGTAACTATTATCTGTCTGGCACGACAGCTTTACAATACCACCTCCCCGACTGTCCCGGTGGTATGACCCTCTGAGTTGCACATTTTGAATAGTGGCCAACCAAAACTACATACAAAACAATAACAAAACCGGATAATAATAATAATAATAATAATAATAATAATAATAATAATAATAATAATTTATTAACGGGTATTGTAACGGAGAAAGGGTTATGCGCAGTGCGATATTTATTAGTCTGTCACCGCAGTGACGTAATGCAGGGTGGTGAACTTAACAATTAAAGTGCCTTCTTATTAAAGTGAATTGGAACTATGGGGTGGATAGACTAAAGGTTGTTAATAAGTAAATGCGAGGGCCGAAGGCCCGAGCCTTGCCGTGATTTTGATCGGGGCGAGCCAAGCGAGAAAACTTGTCTTTGACAGTAACGTCACGAGGATATGGCGATGCCGAATATCTTTCGAGACATAACTGTAAAATACTAAATAGAGATAATTTTGGGGCAATGATAGAAGATATGAGGGAGTTGTAGCTTGGACATGAATGAATAATTCAATTTAAGATTTAATATCATTGTGCCGAATATTATCCATTCCTGTTCAATATTTCTTACGCTTAGGTTGGCAGTATGATTACAACTAATGGTGGGAATGACGCCAGAGAACAAATGCATATCGCACTCCGCTCATCAAGTCTGCGCTATAATCCCATTATTAACTTTTTCATTTGAGTATCACTAGGATCACTGAGGCCTGTGTCACACGAGCGGTGATGCCTGTGCACACGAGTCGCTTAACGCGTGTCGTAATTCAACACTATATCATATTCAAAATTGCACACAAGCGCTCTTGGCGATGTGCGTTGTGCCCAAAGCTCAAGCAAAGCATTCAAGCTACAACGTAAGGCAAGGTAACGCGCGTTTTATAGCTTTCACCGCACGATGTCTACTAGGCGACGGGCATTGGCGGCAACGCACTTCGCCAAGAGCGACTCACTTGCCGTTTCGCATTTGATAGTGTTAATCTACGACTCGCATTAAGTGACTTCTTTGCGCAGGCATCAACGCAGCTGACGTCATCAGCGGTAGGAAACGCGCGTCAACGCAACGTTCGTGTGTCATCTTAATCTTCTTAATTAAATTTATGAAGGTTATTAACGATTGAAATAATTATTTACTGCTGATTAAAATTTTTCTTTCAGTTTAATTTTTTTCTTTTAGTTTCAGTGTACATTCAAAAATTTTCGTGAAAGTCCTAGTTACTGGTTAAGCTATTTTGGGCTTCGTTTTCTAGGAAGACTTCAGAAGTTATTGCCTCTTCATCAGAAGAAAAGAGCTCTAATTTCATATTCAGGAAGCTCTGACAAGAGACGAGCGACGGTCGTGTTGCTGAAACTGAGCACCTCAGCTATCCTCATCGCGATCTCCTTCACTTCCTAATGCCATCTGTTTGACATTAAAGGTGCCAGAAACGCCAAAAAACAATTGAGCTTACCGTCACTGAATTTTTCACTTGCTTTTCATGTGTTGAATATTTTTAGACCTAATACGTGAGCATTAGAAATGCTTGGTAAATCACTATTTCCTCAATAAATGTTATAATAATTTCCGAAAACTATTTAATAAAACAAATTAGACGAAGAAAGAAGTTGAAAATTTACGATATTGCAATTGAACGTCAACAGTTCACTTTAAAATGATTTAATGTCACTGCCTCTTCGAATGATTTCAAGTGAAGACATGGAAGTGATTATACAAAGAAAATGAATTCAGTGTTTTGTTTGTATTCCAAAAAGGCATATTTAGTAAAAGAGAAGAGAAATAAAATAACGCCCATCTTTGAATAACTTATTACTAGGGGGCGGATTTTAATGAAATGTCTTCATTTTTTTCTTTTCACTTTACAACAATGCCATTTAGTTTAGAAATTCATTTTATGTTACAACAAAAGGAAATTACGCATTTTTATAGGTCATTATTTAGAATTTTTTGTCGACTTCGACTAATAAGTCATTTTTTACCGTTTCCGCAATTTTTAATGCATTTTTTGCTGATTTCATCGATAATGTCATTTTTAATGGTACTTGCTTCGAATAATATTTGCGAGATGCAACAAATGTTCTCCACAGAATTACTCAGTATCCTATTCGATTTGTTGGCTCAGAAAATGTTTTGACAGCCGTTGTAAGTTTGTAATTCTTGTGACATAACAGCGCCATTGCCGGTTTGGCTGATAAGTTTCCGAGCTGTGTTCACCGGAACAAATGAAAGAAGCCTCGATTCCATCAGTAACGTATCCAACAGCTTGAGTTGTTCATACGAAGTGTTTTTGATCACATTGTTTACATTTTTCTTTGGTTTTAGGGCACTTTTAAAGCATTTTAAGAGCATTTTATTGATCATTTTTGGCGATGATTTAGGTCATCAAAATTCGCTCCCTACTTATTACATATATCATTTATTTCGGTATGTGAAGTGACATCGCAACATTTCAATGGCTTTAAATCTTATACTAAATATTCTATTAATACTATTAATAACTATATTAATACTATTGTTCGTTTATTTTCACAGAAGAATATAATGTACTCATTCTCTTAATAAATATATTTGACTAAAGCAAATAGATGCACTTAGCGTACATTTCACTGCACAGAAAATTGTATTATTTCTAGCTGATAGACAGGTAGTATTGGTTGAAGTTTAATTGAATTCACATTGCACGCTCACCACATGAGTGCAATAGTCATAGAAAGTTTTTCAGTAAATTCGGTGTGGTGGAATCGTGAATTTCCATCAAGATTCTATTAGACACGCTCATCAGAATAGTCTCCCTGAGACTTAACCAGGCGATAAGATTCTTGATGATAATTATTATTGACATCACAGCAAACTCCAACAAAATCGTCTTGTTATTATATTGAGGACTTGGCTGGTGCAACCGGTGCACCGCTCCGGGCTCCCGATCATCCTAGGTTTCGAGTCCCGACTGTAAAGAAGGATTTTCCAAAGATTGAGCCAAAGTGACAGCTAGTGCTGGCAACCTAACTGAAGGTTCTGTGGTCGTTGTGTCCTTGAGCCCATTAGATTCCCTTCCTGCATTCGTTCGTTTGCACTTGGCTAACTTGTAAATGGCTTCGACGCATCCTTTTGTGACATTGTTGATGCCTCGTGATGTCCTCGTCCGACAAAAATATAGTGCGCCACGAGAAATAATTGAAATTAGGAAGTGCAGTGTTATGTGCTCTTCCGTAAAAAATATTTTTTCTATAAACATTACATTGAATTTACTTTTTGTGTGATAAATATTATATTTATTTGAAAACCGAGACTTGAATGTGAGATGCGTACTGGTGCACGTATTTCCGGCTATTGTGCTGTTGTATGGTGAGCTCTGATTGAGAGCTTTCTATTTACATACGGGGCAGTTTTCTTTTACTGATTGTCAGAGCATGTTAAGAAATTTTCCACATACGTAATTAAATTTAAATATTTACCGGACCCGCGTACGTGCATATACCTCAGCGAAACTCTTTAAGATTTCTGCATACTGATATCTTCATGGGAACCATAACCAAACACTTTACGAAGAAGCATGGCTGAACAGCTGTCGCGGCGGAGGGATACTGTTCTGAATTGCATGTGATGTTCACTTAGCGAACTGTCACTTTGGCTCATTTTTAGGAAAATCCTTGTATAGCAGGATTCGGCACTAGCAATATAGGTAGGTCGAGATGAGTTGCTTTCTGGAGGAGAATTCTAACGGCCGACTGCTCTGATCGGGAGTTTCCCGTGGTTTCTACTATCAATACCATGCGAATGCAGGATCAGAACCCTAACAAACGGGCCATGGACCGCATGCAATCTTTCCCTTTCTCCCTTGTCCTATCTTCATCCCTTACTTACACACAATTACAGTTACATGCACTACAATACCACTCATGCCGAGAGCTTGGAGTTTGTCCGCTACGGCCCACCGTGAGCCAGAAATGCCTCAAAGCTGGTCAAAAGTCCAAAAACTCAAATTAAACCCCTGGCGCTCAATTTCCCCTGTCGTGAGATAAATGTCTACCCCTTACATAAACATAAACATAAATTCAATGCACCTTTCTAAACCTTCGAAACTGAGCTGCAAAGATGGGTTCAGTTTGCTTCTGATTTCCGTCGTGAGGAATGTGATACAAAAAGCCCATATTTGTACAAT